>PVIA01001798.1:0-248410 GCA_004024845.1 Tonatia bakeri
ACATGTGCCATTTCTCTTTCTCCTCTACTCAAGATGCAAAGAGAGAGAACTGTATACTTGGCCATAGTCTATAGATTCAGGGCACGATTTGACAGCTGAGAATTCTTCTTATTGCCTACTATACATTTGACCTGATATCTTATGTTCAAAGAATATCAAGTGACTTTAGTATCAGTCATGGCTTTTTATCCCCCAATCTGAGTGTTTTAAAAAAACAAACTGAGAAGTTTGGTGCTACTCACTGTTTTCTAATATCTGAACTACTGCTTCATGGCCCTTGGGGCTGGCAAGCCAGGGCATTTTCTTGCTTCATATAATCTCTGGAATACTCTCCTTTCCTACCTGAATTCAGGCTTTTAGTACTTCCCATGTTGTTGCAGGCACCCTCAATATGGCTCCCATAGGCCGTGCCCCTTGAGGAAGGTCATGTTACCATCCTTCCTGTAAGTCAGGGCACACCTCAGCTTTGCTAGAAGAAGGTTTCCCGGCTGAGTCTGTACCTGGAAGTGGCAGTGAATGAGGTGAGAGCTACGAGAGCTGTTGCACAAACTCGGCTTTTATTACATGCACGCTCACATGCGATAGAATGTCAGTGTAATGGTGATTACATTAATGCCCTGTTCTCTATAATATCACACACAGTTAACACACAACAATCAATAGGGGATTAACAAACCCGAGCTCCAGAGTCTCAGTCCCAGTCATGGTGTCAGTGAGTGGGTGTCTTGGTCGACTGGAGTGGTGCCTTGGTGGCGTGGAAGTTCCAGAGCTTAGGGGGGCTGAGCCTCTCTCAGAACGTGGCCCAGAGTAGCCTGGTGCAATGTCTGGTGGTGGGAGATTTTCTGTCTTGGTGGTGGATTTGAAGTCCACCTCAATTAGATCCAAATTCTTGGCATGATTGAGCCAAACGATTGAGTTGGGAAATTCTGTGGCTCAGGGCCAGGAGCCCCAGTGCTCTATCAGTAGATGCGCCTTGCTGGCAGACATGTCTGTGTACTGATATCCTGGATGCACTGCCCTGGCATGCATTGAGCAGGGTGCTCGGTGTGACTTAGGTAGTTTCTTCTTGAGCCAAGGTGTCATGGCTGACCGGGAGCCAACTTGGTTGACATGAGTGACACCATTTTGTTGTATGTACTTTAATCTTTCTTGACTGGACCCATGCCATTATATTGGTCGTGCTCGCCACACATATCCAGGTGACTATAATCACACCCTAATTTGCGCTTCTCCTTCCAGTCCACCTTTATCGCCAATTATGTATCTTTCAGAGGCACTGCTTCTATGCTAGCAAACCCTCACTTGGAGGATAAATGCTGGACCCTAAAATCTGGTGGTCCTGCAGTAGGCCTTTCCATATAAGAGCTTTGTCTTCTCTCAATTCCAGTTGGTATTTCTTGGCCATGCTACATCGTTTTCCGTTTTCTCTGTCCTGCTTTGCGTGAATAATTGTTCTGTGTGCCTACTATTTGACTCCTCACCTAAAGGAAAGGCTCCCCGAGGGCAGCCCTTGGACCTCCAAGTCCGAGTGCTCCCCTCTATGGCTTGAGCGTAGGAGATGCTTTACATGTGCTTCGTAATCGAAAAACATGATGTTTTGCTTTACAGGCTTCCAACTGCTGATCTTTTTTTTCAAAGCAGTGTTTGTTTTTAATTCTGTTTTTATTAACTTTTTAAAAACTAGATGGGCTCATAGAGTCTACTTCAGGCAAGGCAACCTCCTCCACCTAGCAGTGCACCATCTTTGAAATACAAGAGTATTCTCTTTTGTGGAGTCTCCTACAGGTCCCTTTAGAGAGCTGCTATTTGAAGAGCTGTTATTCAGAGCTCCAGGTTGCTGTGACTGTTTGCTTAGCAGGGGTGTAGCACTCCCTAGTCAAAGCAACGTGCTGCTATGGTTAAAAGCTTGTCTTCTTTAAGGGCTACCTGCTTCTGGGTCCTGCAGTGCTGGCATAAGGGAGAGATTTCCCAAGGGATCCACCCGCTCATGTGTACAAGTTACTTTTTCCAGCTCCATGGCCTCTGAAAGTTATGAGGACATTAATGAAGTTGTCACTCCCAATCTTTTAAATCTCCTGCCCCTGGTTGCATATTATTCTAACATGTAGCATTGCTTCCTGAAGCTAGCGCACAGAATGGGCAGGTGTCCTGATGACGTCTGCAATAATAAATGGAGGAAGCAAAGCGCAATGTTGTGAGTTCCTCACAAAATTATATTTATGTTTTAAAAACTGAGTTTTCTCCTTGTTCTTAGGGTCAAAATGTACTTTTTGTAAAGGTAAATGATTAGGCTGGTATATGGCATTTTAAAGAATTATGGCAGGATAAGTTATATATATGCATACAGGAGTGGACAAAGTAGGTTTACAGTTGTGAGTACATGGAACAGTTTACTCCTGTATTATTATTTATTAATCATGGTATTATTGTTCATACAAACAACTGGAGACCTGCTTTTGCCCTCCAATATATAGATATACATATATATGTATATAAATATATGAGTGATTGCTTTCCTTGTAGTATATATATTGTGTATATATGTGTATATACACGTGTGTGTGTATATATACAGACACCTGACCACCATATCTGTAATTTAACTCCAGCAGTTCAGTGGTCCAGACCACTGCCGTAAGGTGTAAACATCAGAGCTCTGAAAAACCCTTGAGCTGGTGGCGGTGAGTGAAATAGGGTAAGTTCACCCCTCGTGCCATAGCTTCCTCAGCAGCATCATTGTCAGGCCGTTTCCCACTGCTGAACGTTTCCCACTGCTGAACGCTGCTGTCAAAGGTAACGTGGCAATGCTGGTCTCTGGCCACGGAGCTCAAGCAAGTCTCTTCCCCTTTCTCAGCCTTCTGGGTCTGGAAATGAAAAGTTTGATTTAGAGACTCTGCTGTGATCCTTTTAGCTCTCTCCTTCTAAAGTCTAAGGCATTTTATGGAATTATTCACAGGTACAGGGCTATATGTGTCAGAGAGAATAGAAATTCATTTTTCTTATTCCCCTTCTCAGATATTCTGGATGGCTTATTTCGTTTTTCTTCATATACTTGGCCTCCTCTGTCTTCTTTTTCATTGTGCCTGTCAAATTTATCTCTTTCCTCTCCTGTCTCTATCCAGCCAAGTCCTTCTCCACTTTACAGTTGCTGTATGTGTGTGTGTGTGTGTGTGTGTGTGTGTGTGTGTGTGTGTGGCTATTCCGCAGGGTAAGCACTTCATTTCAGACTTGCTTCCACTAATTAACTACAAAATTAAGTAGGTGAATTCATTGATTCAGCACTTGGTTTGAAGTTTATATTAACTCATTAAAAGAGAAGCCCTAGATGTGGCCAGAGGCTTGACGGTAATCTTTCCCTCCCCCCAAATCTCCTTTGACTTCCCACATGGGATAGCTATCTTGCTGATTCTCAGAAGTATTCATGTGTCTGGGGAGCAGCCAAGTGACCCTCCTACCCCCCCAAAGCTACATCACACAGGAATTCCATACTTCGTGACTATGGAAAGAATCATTTCTTTGTTCTTTTCCTCCTTCCCCAGCTTTCTGGCCAGGAATTCATTTCTGCTTTCAGACGCCTGCTGAGATTTCAGTGATGTCTATTCTATGTCAGAAACCTGAATAGCCCCCGTCCACCTGACCCCAGTTCCATGAGGAAAGTAGGTCTGCAGGCCTGGTTAAAATGTTCACCTCATTTCCATCAGAAAGAACTCAGGTGGAAAGCTGTAATAGGGTTCCCTACCCCGCATCGGAACCACCAACTAGTTTTCTGAAAAAGTATTGACTTAAAACCTATCTTTGTTTCGGTTTCCAACAACCGTATCTTGTTTGATTCTTCTTTACCACGTAATAACCACAGTGAATGGCGGGTGTGATGGCCATTTGTCACAAAACTGTGTTTACCCTTTTTTAAAATTTTTTCCCATTTCTGTAAGGATTTATGGCTTCTTTTAAATCCCTACGAATAGCAACTAGCTGATAAAATGTTTTATAATAAAACAGGGTGGAACATGGTTTGTAAAAGAATAGAATCCATCGCAAAAGAGGCTTTTCTTGGAGCCCTTTCAAGCAGTTCAGTTACTTGTCTAAAGTAATTGGATTAAAAGAAAAAAGTACTAAATATCCGTTCTCTGATTTCCTATACCTTTCGGATCTGTGCCCCTGTTAAAATTCTTAAACTAAGTGTCCTTGCCTTAAGACAGCTCGTTTTCTTTTTTCCATGCATGAGACTGTGTGCACTGGTTGTTACCATAAATTGACCTTGTCTTCCGTTGCAGCATTGGAAGTAGCCTCTATTGTTCTCGCCCCAGCACTTCATACACGTGTCTACCACGGCACTGGTCACATCACTTAGTAGGTGTATATACTTACTATCTATCTTCCCCACATCATTCTGAGATTTTTCTATGTAGGGACCCAGCCTTATTGATCTTTGTGTACCTGTTTCATACATCAATATTGAAAGAAAACAAATGAAATGGGAGACACTTAAATCCTGGAAATTGTTTAAAGCAAGATTTAATCCCTGTAGTAATAATACAATTTGACTTTGGTTAAAGTTTTTTTTTCAAAATTCAATATTATAATTATTGTGTCTCATAGTGCTATTAAATTTACTCTATACATTTGTGTTTTAAAACACTGCTTTGGGTTTTAAAACATATATACACACACACACACACATGCGTGTGTGTGTGTATATATGTATATCTATATGATTTTTAAAATGAGGTTGAATTTAATGTAATTCAAGGAATTAGTTTCAACCAAGTTAGTCATTAATCTTTAATTACTTAAGAATTTTTTCCAAAATAATCAGTAAGCTCTACTTTTTAAACTGCAACCATCTTATATTTGTAAATGTATCCCAAGAGAGACAGACGATAGAGAGAGAGAGAAGAAACCTAAAGTCACATTGGCTTGTCTTAGGTGGACCAAACTAAATTGATAATTATTAAAATTATATTTTAACATCCTATAGTATAAATATAAACAAGCAAGTGTTTCCTGATATTTTACAGTCAAATTTCTGAAAAGCTCTCATTTAACAATATTTTAAATGCATATATGAGTATGTGTATATGTATATTTAACATATGCATATATATGCATACACAAATGCATGCATATATAAATATGTAGTATGTATATATCCATACATGTAGAGATATATTATTGGTAGATCATAATTTAGAAGTCTGGGCTCTACTGCTAGTGCTTTTTCTGTACATGATATTATGATGTAAAAGTATTATGGTGTTATATAACATAAATAGAATGTGGGAGATTAGAGGGTAATGAGGGTCTATTTTACATTTGCACAAGAGAGATATTTTTCATTATGAAAAAGGATATATTTAATACTTGTAGTTGGAATTCAGTATAATTGTTGCTCCTTCAATAATTTGTACAAAATATTTTAAAATCACATTGCTTTGTAAGCCCAATACTATTGTTTTGACTATTTGTAGTGAAGATGATAGCCCAACTCAAAAGTTAAAAGTAAGACATAAAAAAGCGTGTGTTACAGAAATGTTCGCATTGCTTTCCGTTCGAGAACTGGCTCTAGATGTTTGCTCCTGACATCTTTCTACAGTTGGGCCATAGTAATTGATTAAAGTAAAATGGAGTTTTACAAAGTAATGTTGGATAGTTTTGGCCAGCTCTTATGTAGTCGGTAATTGTATAATTGTAGAATAAGGAAAATGCATGCATTCCATGAAGTAACATGTGTGTCTAAGAGTAGAGAAGCTAGTATATACAGGTTATCAATTTTGAGTCAAAAAATTTGAATTTGTGCCCACACAACCCACCCTGAAAGATAAATTATCATTCAGGAATCCTTTTTTTCCTTTGAGGTTGTAGTATATTTGGTATCTTTCCAGTGCGAGAAAAAGAGAACAAATCATAGGTTCACACTCTGTTCATGGAATCTGAATAATTTAATTAATACCTTTATAATAAGACTTGCTTTCCTCCAACATGATTTTTGGGTGAGACTTGAATCAAAGAAAGATGTTTCACTGAAATGATTACTCATTAGCAACTATATTATTATTATCATCATAAGTTACTACTACTGCTATTGGATGCACTGTTGGTTTTTCATTTGGATCTTACATACTTTACAAATGTAATAAAAACTGTGGGACGTTTCCATTCCCCTCTACACATACTATTTTCAGTTATCTCGGCAAGTTCACAGAATCACTTCCGTGGATCTTGGTTAAAAGATGGGTGATTGTAAGAATGGGTTTATGTGGATCATCTACAAAGCCACAGCTCATAGCTGTCTTCTTAAATGTGTATAACAGGCTTTGGTTTTTGAATCAGACATGGATGTACCAAGGAAGGTTTGAGTCCATCATGTTTCCAGATACTCATTTTATCTTGTTTTTTTTGAGTGTACAGAATTGGGTTCATAGTATGCTATACTTTGTGGATACTTTTTTTTTTGTT
The DNA here is from genome assembly GCA_004024845.1 of Tonatia bakeri. Taxonomy (NCBI): domain Eukaryota; kingdom Metazoa; phylum Chordata; class Mammalia; order Chiroptera; family Phyllostomidae; genus Tonatia; species Tonatia bakeri. The sequence continues at coordinate 6,457 of PVIA01001798.1, forward strand.
TGTTTCTTTGCTTTTTTTCAAGGCCATTGGAGAAAAATGTTAACTGTAAAATAGCCACCAGACAGCTTTTTTAATAGAAATATCAAAGTATTTTCTCATTACAGGTTCCATTTTTTCCATGCAACTTCTGTTTAATGAAATCTCTAAACTTTGTGGAACTTCTCAATGTATCTGTGTTAATTTATATTCAGTTTGGAGGAGGCCCATTGTAACATGAAGACATGGATTCATGTGTGGTGCTCAGGGCTTTTTAATGATATTTTATAGCAATGAACTTGAGATACAACCTTTTGGAATATGCTTTAGCACTAGCCCGACTGCAATTATATTAATAACTAAATGAGTTTGGAGATTAAGCTTGTGGCCTGCACACTGTGATTCATTCCTAGTTCGTCAGATCATAGGATGCAATAAAATAAAATGCTGTCTTATGATTCTCTGAGCCTGGGGTGCAGTTATGAATGAGTCCATTGATGTCCATAATGGGTGTCCATATGTGTCAGCCACAGAAGCCCCCCCTGGTGAAATCTCCATGTCCTTTCATCCACATTGACTCATTGGAGTTTTACATTTAGAGTTGATGGACGTGAAGAATGAATGTGTCATACCCCAGTGAAGAGTTCAGGGTTTAGATAAACACTGTTTTCAGTAGCTTGAGGAGGGAAGGACTGTCCCAAGTCCACATTCACTGAAGCCAGAGCCAGGTTCTTTGCATATTTGACATAAAATACTTGGTATGTGGCATAGTAGCCATTACCAATATATGCCAGTTATAAAATCTTGCCCATTACATACATCTTTAGAATTAGTAAGGGAAGAACATTTAACTTTTATTCACAGCCTTTGTGTCTGTAATTTAGGGAAAGTCATTTAACCCTCCTAAAGCTCTCTTTCCTAATCTGCAAAATTCAGCTTCTCTGCTGTGTCTCCCACATTTTGTTTTGTTGAAAGACTGGAAACAGATGGTGAAGCAGGAGAGATGACAAAGTTTTTATATACAAGAGGCTTAAGGGTTATAGTTTGCTGGAAAGGCAGGGGTCTCCTAGGGACTGGTTTTGGAAAAAGCAGGTTAGTTTCTTTTCCTTAGGCAGACTGTATATCCGGGTTGAACTGGTTGTGGGAATGTTGATGCAAATTATTTTGGGATACCCAAAGTGTATCCAAACCTTTAGTGTATGAAAGAGTCTAAGGATTTTTAAAAGGCTTCTCAAATTGAGGGTTTACAACTCTGGCAACACCTGGCTCCAAGGTCATTATGCTCAGTCTTTTCCCAATAGCCACCTTACTGAGGAAGGAAAAATAGAAAAAGCATTAGAGCTGGCTTGCCCAGATTGTTTGTACACACCACTGTGATCAAAATCACCAGATACGCATGATAACTCTCAACTTTGTTCTGCCTTTAAACAGTCAATGATCTTGTTAGTTGCAGCTGTAGACCCAGTGGTAGCAGAAATCTTTGTTTATTGAATTTCCAGCTTCCAATCAACTGTGTAAGGAGCAACTGTGTGAAAATAAGTCAATAGCCCCCTTCTTCCTCTCTTTACCTCTGCCTCATCAGAAGAAGAATTGGGTTCATAGGTTGGTTGAAAAAGTGGAATAAAACAGAAGAGAACCTTTCTCTGTTTAAAAAATGAGAAGAAACTGTATTATTGACTGAACTGTGTCCTTCAAAATTTGTATTTGGAGGTTTTGACCTCCGTTTTGACATCAGAATGTGCGTGTATTTGTAGCGTAGGTCTTTAAAGAGGTAATTAAGTTAACATGAGATCTTTAGGGTGGGCTCTAATCCCAAATGACTGGTGACCTTGGAAAAATATGAAATTTGAACACAGACATGCAGACAAAAAGAGGAAATTCTGTGTGAGAAAATAATGAGAATGTGGCTATCTTCAATTTAAGGAGAGAGACCTCAGAGGAAGACAAACTTGCAGACACATTGATCTTGGACTTCTAGCTCGTGTAACCGAGAGAAAATATATTTTTGTCGTTTAAGCTGCCCAGACTGCATCGTATTGTAATGGCAGCCCAAGATGACAGCGTTTCCCTTAAACAGGAATGGAGAGCTATGGCTCTAATAATGGGAGAAATGACCTAATGTGTGTACCCACCTAAAGGAATGAATGCATTCTCTCATCTTCACCTCCCGGGAGCCTAGACCTTCAGCTTGGCTGTTCACTAGAATAGGAGATAGAGGACACGAGAGTTTCTCCTTCAGGGGAATCCTTCAGTTAACCGTAGAAACCCCACATGCAGGTTAGTTTCATATGTCCTGGGTAGTACAACCACCTTCCATTCTCCAGAATAAAGTCTAAGAAGAAATTCCAAGTTTTAAAAGAGAATTCATTAGCCAGATGTCCCAGGGACTGCCTCAAATACACGGATTTCCTCAGACCCTCTTTTGCCTTCCTAAAACTTACTATTCAGGGATCGTTTTTACTCTTGGAATGGGGCAGGGCTAAGAAATTTACATCTCTTGGAATACACAAAACTAAGGCTTTGTGTCAACGGACTATTTGATATTGTTATGACTTTATTTACTGTGTAGTATTGACTGAAACAGATCTTGGATTAAATACAGGAGAAAGAAAAGGTGGCATTTTATTAGTTTGCTTTTGTTGTTGTAGGGTAGTGATAAAGGTCAATTTGGAGTGGTATGGTAGGATGCTTAAGAGCAAGACTGAAGTAAAATAAACTTTGGATCTTGTCATGGTTGTATGCTATCTCTCTGACTTTTTTTAGAACTCATGTTTCCTAAATATTGCTTTCATCACCACTCATAAAGATAATAGCAAGTAGATACAATAGTAGTCACTGTAAATAGGTATAAAAATAAAGCCTTCTTTATTCTGTTGTCATTAAGTGAAAAAAAAGTATTCACCTAGACTACTATTTGGCACTTGGTAAGAAATCAATATGTTTGTTACTATTATTCTTTATAATATTTATTTTCAACACGTACTTGTAGTAAACACTTTTTAGGCTAAGCAGGCATTTTATGTTGATTTGGCTGCTAGGCGCCATGGCTATTCTCTCTCATTATGAGAAATACCACATTTGTAGCATGAGGAGTACAGCTGGGACAAGGCTGTGCAAACTCTCTACGATAGCAACACCAGCTGTAGATTTTAGAGAAATTCAAAATAATCCTACATGAGGCTTGTACGCTAAGGTTCTATCTAAAATATGGACGCTTTAAGTACCATTATTAGTTTTGTCCCTCAGGAGGTGAAAGCCGGAGAATACTGTATTTAAAACAGCTTTGTAAGTGTTGGAAACAACAGGGCTTGGTAAAAGGAGGGACTTCAGTGATTCTCCCACGAGTCTCTAAGCCAGAGGTTCCCAGTCCCTTTGGTGCATCGGGATCTCCTGAGTGAAGGTAAACATATCAGCACAGGAGCTTCACGTGCTATTTCCGGCTCCCCAGGGGTGGGACCTGGATGTGAGCATATTTGCGGAAGCTCCGTGAGTGATCCTGAACCACATACAACCTGAGTTGATGATCATGGTTCTAAATAGACTCTCCAGATGAGTCCCAAAGGGTCATGTGTTAACAATACTTTTTAACCTTCTCTTTGCCAGTGTCACAGTTTAATGTTATATAAATTTGAATCTGGTCTCTGAAAATCATGGAGTTTTCCTAAACAATGTTTATTGATTTATTTTCAGCATCTCTGCATGTTCTCATTTTAAAAATGTGCAATACTGTAATGGGATTTAATGATGAATTTTAAAGCTCTATATAAAACCATAAAACCTTATATAATTTCTTCCTGATATAAACTCAGAATCACACACACACACACACAAAACAGTTTGTTTTCTACTCAGTGTAGGAAACTGATTTTCTCAAGTCTTCTTAGATTGAAGTTCTATGGTACATGGTGAACCCATGACCCTTTTATAACTCCTTTGAAGTGTGTTTGGCCACAGTAGTTAATGGCATTATTGTCTCACTGTGAAAAGGCATGTACTAGGTGGTTTGACAATTCACCAACAAAGTAGAAAGCACTGTTTGTGTTCAAAGGACCTCTCCATGTGGTAGGATGGGGCTTAGGATAAGACTCCATTCTCTCCCAGAAAGGTATTCTTGTACTTTCCTGTACTACATGGAAAATTGGGGGAGCATAAGGGTGCAGGGATTCTTCCTAAGAAGGTACATGCCACTTCTTAAAAGATCAAAGTTTCCTTCTTTTCATTGGCTTGCTGTCCATATATAATTTCATCTCCAGATGGAAGAGGAACACAGAAATCAATGAAGGTTTGAAATAGGGAGTTTATGGAGCAGAAAGTCAGTAATTACAGGAAGTTAAATATGTTGCTGGAGACAGCAGGGATACTTTCTAGTATACAAATGTAACATTGCTTTTATGGACTTCGTTCTGTACTTCCCCACCTTCATTTCAGTTCATAGTTCTACTGCAATGAAGACAAACTTAATATAGATACTCCTCAACTTACAATAGGGTTACATCCCAGTGAACCCATCATATGATAACTTGAAAATATCCTTAGTCAAAAATGAATTTAATGCATCTAACTTACCAAACATCACAGCTTAGCCTATCCTACCTTAAAATTAGGGCACTTACGTTAGCCTGCAGTTAGGAAAACCTTCTTACCACCACTTCCCAGCATCACAAGAGAGTGTCATACTACATATCACTAAGCTGGGAAGAGACCAAAATTCAGTATTTTAAGTATAGATTCTCTAGATGTATATCATTTTCACACCATCATGAAGTTAAAAAATCATAAGTGAACTGTTGTAAGTCAGGGACTACCTATACTTGAAAATTCACACATGAACATGTTATACCTTAAGGTATAATTTTCAGTTTTACACAAAAAGGTTCCTACCAGGTCCTATTAAGCACTTCATTTAAACACAATAGTTTCATAAAAAAGTATTTGCACTTGACTATGTGAAATCAGATCTAATGTATAAAATAAAGTACCACTCACTGATATTATATAATAATTCAGTTAAAATAACTTAGTAATTTAAGAATTTTCATTAAAGACTTGTTAGGAACCAAGATCACATATGCCACTGAGTGAATAAATGGAGATGGACATATTCCTTGAGTTAAGTGTTGTGTTCTAAGAACACAAAACTAGTTCCAAGAAATAGCTACCCCACCCCACAGTGTTAGTATGTTCTGAAGAAAAGAATTGTATAGTAGAAGCAAGCACATGCCATCGAAGATCAGAAAGGGAGGGTTTTAGGGTGAAGGTAGCACATAAATAGCAGCCCATGGTAGCAGAATAAGAATGATGTGTGTTTGTGTTGGCTAGAGAGGAACTGGTTCATGCTCTAAAATTCAACATTCCAAAATTAATTTTATATCAACCAGTGTAAGGCAATGGAAAGAACATGAGTATCAAAGCCAAAGCAATCTCAGGCTACATCCTGTCTTCATTATTTACCAAGTAGATTCCATTGGGCAAGACATGAATACTTTTTTAGTTTTTTTTCATGTTTAAATGGGGTTTAAAAACTTACATTTGAGAGTTGTTGTAAGGAATTCGTAAGACACCTCTGACAGAATTCAGTAAATGTCTGTTCGCTCCATTCCCATCCGTAGTACTTTGAGCAGCACTGTGTTCACTGCAGCTCATGGCAGACTTGCCAGAGACTCTGGATGGTGCCTTGGGGCTGTGGGAACAGAGCTCAGCTGTAGCAGTGCAAGTTTATCATTATTCTTTTTACAAAAACACATTGGAAAATGTGCTTCACATTTTTACTGAAATACTGTATTGACCATTCTAAAAATGTAGAAATGAACTATCTGCATATGTTTAAAAGCTGTCCAATTCTTCTTTTTCAATCGCCAAACAAATAAATTATGTTTAGATTTGCCATTGCCCCCACAGCAACTCAAATCACCATGAACTGAGCAGACTCTTAGCGGGTGGATTTTAATGGTTTATTTATGTATTCATATAATCCTTCCATTGAATGCAGACTGCATACGATGCCTGAGCTGAATTTTATTGATTTTTTTTCTTGCTGTTTAGATTTTAATCCCTGACAATGCATTGGTGCCAAAGGGCACTATTAGTTCTGTAAGGAGTTGAATTTTGCTGAAATATTCAATACCTACTGCATCTGTCCTCCAGAAAAGAAAGCAATCATGCCTTCTTCATTGGTTGTGACTTCATTTGAAGTATGGTTTTTAATTTGAGACACTTTGAGGTTGCAAAAGGAGATAACAGGCTATTTAGACTATGGAGAATTTAGAACAAGCAGAACAATAACAGAATCATAGATACAGAGAATATTTTGATAGTTGCCAGATGGTGGGGGCATGCTGGGCAGATGGTCAGAAAAGGTGAAGGGATTAAGAAATACAAATGGGTTGTTAAGGAATAGTCATGGGGGTGTAAAGTACAGTAAAGGGGACAGAGTAGCCGAAGAACATACATGCATGACCCATGGACATGGGTAATGGTATGGGGATTGCTTGAGGGAGTGGAGGGCTGCATAAAGGGGTGCAAAGAGAGGAAATTGGGACAACTGTAATAGCATAAACTATAAACTATCATTTAAATTTAAAAAAGAAAGCAGGGAAAAATTGAAGCCCTTTATTAATATCTAAATCTGCGATGTTCACTTTGAAGAGTGTTCCCTAATGTTACCTATATTCTCAAAGCACATTTAAATTACTTCAACAGGTGCAATAATAAAATGACACCGAAAAGCAGGAGGCAAAGTAATGAGATCAATTATGCGAAAAGGATAATGAAAGACAGACCTACTCAAGAAAGAGTCTACTCAAGAAAAAAGTCACGGGAGCAGATATTTATAGCACAATGGAAGGAATGTTGGTAGAATGTCGCACAGAGCACTGTGGGAAAATGGAAGGGGGAAGCGTTCACTGTGCTAGATGTGCAAGGGGCTGAGGAAAAGAACAGAAGACTTTATTCAAATCTATGTTGCCTTCAAAGCAACACATTTGCCAGTTGTTCCTAGAACAACAGCAACAAAAACCCACTTGGACTGCCCTTTTAAATATGTGGCACGGCACCCCAACCTTCGGCTGTTTAGTTCAGTGTTGTAAAGTGGTATGGGACAGTGTGTTTCTCTGTTTCCCTGAAGTAGCCTATTAGTCATGGCATGTATGTGGCAGTGGAGGGCTGGTGTATGTTTCAGATCTGTGCATTTCCAAAGAGGTGTACAGACAGAAGCAACTGGATGTCTGGAAGATGTGGAAAGTGCCCCCCGCCCCAACTGTTCCTCACACTGGTTGGGGAATGAAAGCAGAGTCTGAAATAGCAAGCACTATTCTCCCTGAAGACAAAATTCCTCTTCTTGGCAGTTTTGCCCAGGAGAAGCTCTGAGAGGAAAGGAAGAAGGGGGGTGTAGGGACTTCCATCCAAATGAGGTAGCAGCATCAGCGCTTCAAAGAAAGCTTAGGGTGGGGCAAAAGTCGGTTTGTATTTGTGCATAGGTGAAAAAAAGAGTTTATTCTTGTATAATTATTATCAATTAATTATTGAATTATTTTTATACCAACAACTGTAAACCTTAAAAAATGATGGTCCAAAGCACGCCAGCTAACAGAAAATTCAGCTTAAAGAATATGCAGGTGTTTCTTTGTGGACCCTTATTTTTCTCCTTGTACTGTGTTTTATAAGGTAACTAAGAGGATTTAGTCAGAAGTACAAGTCTCATCAAATTTAAAGTTACTCACTAAGTTAAAGTCAAAACCATTTTTTAATCGCAATTTTAAATAGAAAACAGCTTTAAACATTGAGGAACAAGGGGAAAATCTCTTTAACTTAGAAGGGGTTTTAAGTGTTGATAAAGGACGTGCTTCTAGCACATAGCTCTGCCTTTTCAGTCTCTGCTCCCTGGAGGAAAGAACAAAGGAAAGCACATGGTCTTTGGAGGCACACAGCACTCTCTGCTTTCAAATACCGGCTCTCTCCCATTACTAAGTTGGTAGCTGATCCTTAATGACAGCTTACTATATGTCCAGCACAGTTCTAAGTTCTTTACACATAGAAACTCAGTAAGACACAGACCAAGCTGTTGTAAGGCAGAGATTTGAAGTCCAATGAGTGAAGCAAGATGTAGATTTCATTTTTCTCTCATGCTCACAACAAAAAGGTAGATGAACTGGGCAGTGGGGGTGTTTCTCTACCAGGTTGTCCTGGGACCCAGGTTCCTTCTGGGGGGTCGTTCTCCATCCCGTGTGGTTTAATCTTCCTCTGTGTGCCGTCGGTTCTCCAAAACCATGGCCACATTCAGACTGCAGGACCAGCAGCTTCATTCACAAATGTGAAGTAACATACATCATCTGTGGTTACATTTTGTGGGCCAGAGCTTAGGCACAGGAACAGCCTTGTCTGTCACGGAGGAGGAGGAGCCTGGGCTCTGCCCGGGTGGCCATGAGTTTTGCTAAGGTGTGGGGCATGGGGCCACTGTATTGCACGATTCCTGAGATGGCCATTTCTCCAGGTTACCACTGGAAAGGTCACTCCTGAGGTTGGGCAGCAGAGCAGGGCTGCTTGGGAGGCACTACAAGGAAGAAGCGGGGAAGGATTATGGGGAGAAAATAAACAATTTCTATCATGATGTATTAATTTCTTCAACCCTCAAAATAACCTTCCAATGTGATCTTCAGCTTTACAGGCAACTCAGTCACAAAATTCAGTCTTACACAGAACCCATGCCTTTAATAACTGCTGTATTTCTTCTCTGCCTCAGAAACTAATATTGTTCCACTACTTCAGTAATTAGGTGCAGGAAGTACATCAGCATTATTAAGAACCTACTACATTCGAGGAGCTGTGTAGTATCTTGTCTTGTTTTACTTATTTGCGTGTGTGTGAGTGTTTGTGTATGTCTTTTTTTTTTTCAGTGGGGGTTGGGCAGCTGGGTGAATTGATCATATGTCGGAGATTTCAGCCTCTGGCCAAAAAGGCCCTTTCTTCAGCTTCCTCACTGTATGGGGCTTTTGTTTCTAGTGCGTGGGAATAGCTTCTGTTTGCAAGATATATTTCCATATTGAACCTGACTGTTTCATACCTTTCCCATATGTCAGAACTTTCTAAACTCATTTTTATCTTCCAGATTTATAATCTTGCTAAATTTTGGTTAAGCAAGGTGCAAGTGGTTTCTATAAACTTTCAGTGAAGTTGCAGATGATTTGCTACCCCGCTGAAGAGCGCCCCAGGCTGCCTTCTCCCCAGCACTGGGCAATGTATCAACCACCACAAATGGTATCCTCTTCTGATATGGCCTAACCCTTAACTACTTGTGTTGGGGGTACTTTATTATGGAAGAGAGAAAAAATTCAGTACATTTTGATTTTTCTTCTCTTTTACCAGTAACATTTAGTCTTCTTTGTTCTTTTTAAATTAATTACACACTATGTTTAAAAGAGTCTTTAGTTTGTATATGCATGTATTTTGCATTTTTGGTTATCTTGTGTAAAGGGGCAGAATTCATTTTAAAAATAAGGATATATGGAGAGAAGCGAGGAGGTGACAGTCAGTGGTTTGGGCAGTCGGTTACATCAGTGCTGCTCTTTGATGCTTGTCCGTGCCATCTCTCAGGAAAGCTCCTTGGACAAGTGTTCCTTTTATTTCTATATTCTTTCACCTACATGGAAAATAGGACACTTGTGGGGGATGGGTACTTTACAAGTGCAGGCTGAAATGCAGCCTGCTTCCCTAGCAACTGGCTCTGACCCACGACTTGTAAGCTGTGAGGCCTTGGGTAAGTCACTGAACTCTCTGTCTCTTGGTTCAGACCTAATTTGCAAAATAAGATAACAAAATGGAACTCAGAGTTATTGTGAGGATTAAAGAAATAAATGGATGTAGCACTGCCTGGCATGTGGTTAGCCACTGATACAGTTTCCCTGTTCTTCATCATTTTCTTCATTGCCCCGTTCCTGTGGACTTGGTTAGTAGCCGTTCTGTTATTCCCGTGATGACGCACTGGCTGCCGCATGTGTTGGTTTGTTGACATGGAGAAGTTCATCTGCAGCAGGTGAACTAGTCCCTCCTTGTTTCTGCTTTATCTACTGCAGTGTAGGATGGACAGCAGGGTTTTAAGTAAAGAATACTTTGAAGAACCCAGATATTTTTATTCTTTCTATTCAGAGAATATTTAGGCTACTGTCAGATGTAATTGTAGACTTAAAGATAAGTTTAAACATTTATGATAGAAGGAAAAACATGTTGAGATTGCTGCTGTTTTCCATGTCTGCTTGGTAACTTAATTGGCCCCACTATATGATTGAATATTTTCTCTATAAGGAGATTTCTGCTTCTTATAAAAATAAAGGAATGGCTCCTAGTGACCTTAATTTCTAGTTGGTGAAAATGGCTGAGACACACATTAAATATATACACACATAAATGTAATGTACATATTATAATTGGGTAATTTAAATTATTTCCCCTCTCCAGTTGCATATTGAGAAAATTGAGAAACTAATATGAGTTAAAAAAATTGTGGTGATTTGGCAGAGATTGTTTGGAGGTGGATTTTTTATTTCACAAACTCCTAGGTATGGATGAGGAAAAGTTCATACAAGTATCTGAGCATTTAGGATGCTTTCACTTCCAAACTTGAGGGTTGAAAAGTTGGGTTCATCAGTACAAAAGACTCCCCCCATTGTATTTGTACTTGGAATGGATGACTCATCTAGAGACTATGAAGCACGATGCAGAGGAATCACAGTGCTCAGTTCTCCTATTTTAGGAGATGAGGACATTGCTGGAATATCTTGCATAGAGCAGTCCAGTTGGTATTTCCAGGATTCTTAAACCATTCATTTTAATACAGAATATATCTGGTGGTGTTTTACCCGGGGCCTGCTGTAGCTTTAACAATAGGTAACTCTTCTGGCTTTTAAAATGTAAGGGGATTTATTTTCCATAGAACAAGAAGTTCAGAGGGAGACTGCTTCTGTTTCCCTCACTGGTTCAACAGCAGTATCAGGGACACACATCTTTCCATTATTTTGCTCCAGTATTCTTCACTTGTCACCTTTATCTTTAGTCAAACTCCCATTTGGTTGCAAGAGATTATGACAGTTGTAGGCATCATATCTGGAAATGACATAGGCTAGGACAAAAAAGTTTGTCTCTTCCTCGAGTCTTTTAAGAGTAAGGAAAACTTCCCCAGAAATCTTCACTAAGCCTCTCTTTATGTTTTATTGGCTAGACTTGTATGTTCAAGACCATCAGTAGCAAAGGAAATGAGGCAACCATAATTACCTCTGATAAGTCAAGATGCATTCTTTGAGACTGCTTGGAGAGCTGTGTGAATGAGGATAGACACCTGAATAAACCTGGGGTTTACTTGGGAACTAGAAAGGATGGGGATAAGGATGTATGCATTTACGCATGAACAGAATCTATCATGCTGGTCATATAGCAAAATACTCTTATGTTCTTATTTTTGTGATGCAAACAAATGGAAGGAAGGAAGGAAAAATACCTGCATGATAATATTTTGTTTAGTGTTCACTAGTCATCCAATAGAATTTGTCTATATGTTTCTCTCGATTTGAGGTATAGCACAATAAGCATATCATTAAGTCAAGCATTAGAATTATATTGTCAGAAACTGATTAGAATTGGGTGACCACTGTTTCTTTCTTGGCAAGGGGTCAACTCATTGCAGTAATGTATGATATAGCCCTTCACAATAGAAGAGCCAAAAAACAATGTCCCTTGGAAATAACACTCTTAAACAGTGTCCAAATTAATGGAAAGTGCCTACACTAATGAAATAAAACATAAGGGCTTTGGCAGGAGGTGATTGGCAGAAACACCCGATGGCTTGATACATCTGTCTCCTGAAGACATAAATGAATTCCTCCTGTAAAAGAACGGAAATAACTGTGGCTGAAGCTAAAGCACTGGTCTAAAGAAAATGACTTCCTGCCTTCTGCCAGTGTAGCTAGAACCCAGTTCTCGACCTGATCTTTGTGCCCACTAAATTCAGATCCTGGCTCCAAAGATGAGATAGAATTTCCATCTGCAGGCATGAATACTTCATTATTTAGTATTCAGTAAAAAAAAATTATGATAAAGAAGTATTGTATCTTCCTTCATGATTTGTAAGGATTCAGGAGTGATGATTATATAGTTAATTGATGGGGTATTTTAAATATTTTATTGGTTCATTCCTTCATTGATTCATTTATTCATGAGTTTATATAATGACTTAAAAGTATCTGTTCTTTTCTGGACACAGTTTTGTGCTGGGCACATCATGGTTTGCAGGGGCCAAGGTCCTGGGTTCGGGTCATGTGTAGGACAGTGAAGGAAATGAAAGAATCCACACTATGAAGCCCACCAAGATCTCCTGCACATAATTCCTCCCTAAGACTCCTCACAACCACGTAGGACATTTATCATTACCATCAGTTCCAGGGACAGAAAATGGAGGCTTAGATATTAATTCACTTGTTCAACATGATTCTAATGGTGGTGATCTTGGCATTGAACCCATGACTATTATTCTAACCCAGGGATTATTCTACCATGGATTTGATTGTGAACTACCCTAATCACAAATTTACCCTTTTCTGTAGATACCCAGATACCTTTAATAGCAATTCTGTATCATTATTTCTTAGATCCCTCTCTTCAGAATGTGTTTATAGGTCCAAACCAATCTAGCCTAACTAAAAGAGGCATACATCTCAAAGTTGAAGTCGACCAGTGGTAGTACTAGGAAACTGTGCATTCACAAATATTAGACTTACGCTTAAGAAATGAATAAATGGACTCTGAGTGAAAGCCTCTGAACTGTTTTAGAAGTAAAATATATGAAATTCAAGAGACAGTGCTGTTATTCTCATTTTATAGATAAGAAAACTGAGACTTTTAGAGATTAAGGAACAAGTCATAGGTCTCTCACCTAGAAACTATCATAGCTGGGATGCAAAATAAGATTTGTCTGATTCTATAGAAACATACACACCAATCTACTTCTTTGCTTGGTATTTAGCCCAAAACACCTAGTAAACAAGCACATAAACAAATAATAGGAAATTGTTTTGGGGAGTTCTGGTATATCTCTGGTTTCTAATTTTGCCTTTACAAAGTCAAACATATTCTAGAGACATAAAATCTTTGATTACTCCTATTGAATTATTTAGTCCAGAAGTAGCTTTATATAACTGAACATAAAAGTATAGATTGAGAATCTAGGTAAATGATAACTTTGAAATTGAGCACAGAATGCTTCTACAACCACAAAAACGATATTTAGGAATGGCTACTATCTGTGTACATGCCAAGAGGCATTTTTTACATTTGAGGATTAGGTTAAATTTTTCTGAGCCAAACTTTTTTTCTCTCCAGTGTCTCAGACATCTCTAATACTTCATCCAGACATCATTAATGTGTTTATGCAAATACTTCATTTAGTAGCAAAGAGGCACTTAAGGTATGGAGAGATGAGTCTAAACTTTCCTATTTATGAAAAAGGAAGTGCTGATGTTTTGTCTAGTGACAGATCTATATAAAAGTGCTTTGGTAAACATATTATTTATGTAAATAAACATAAAACATGCCATATATTTTAATATATGAATTGCATAAAGCTTTTGATTGCTTTACTTTTATTTCTGGTATGTTCTCTACTTTGACAGTATGGGAGTTTTTATTCTGTGTATCAAGGGTCATAGGGACAAGTAGAATCAATCCTAGGCCCACATGTATAAGCTGGGACATTTTATCTTTGCCATTCTGTGGGTTTCAAACCATCTCTGCACCACACAGAAATCATGTTTAAAAGCAAAATGTGGTATTTTTAGAAAGGGCTTCTTATACTTTGCTTTCTCTTGGAACCCTAAGTCAATTCTTGACCTGTTCACACCCTGTCAGGATAAAATGGAGTTTTTCTGTCCCGACCTGGAGCTATGAAGTGTGTGGCAAGATCATTGGGGGTGCTGTGTGTGTTTATGTGTACATGATTGCTTGGACTGACTGGAAGTAACACCACCATCACAAGGAAATGATTATGTTTTCTGCATTAACCAGTGCCTTCTTTCACCTGTCTTTTTTAATTTGTCTTTGGGTTCCATGAAAAAAAAGTAGATTACCCAGAGATGATAGTCAGATGCATAATAGATAGGTATAAACAGATAATAGGTTGAATATAATTAGAAATTATTCATGGAAGCTCAGGGAAACTGAGTCCATGTAGCTGATTAGAAGCAATGTCCAAATGCCTAAGATGTCTCCTAACCTTGGCCTCCAATGGGAAACTTCCACAGCACATGTGTTAATACAGAGGGCCAAGATAAACATGTCCTCTCTGTTGTGTCACAAAATGCTACAGGAGAACAGCAATAAATGACTTGTGTGTCAAAGTATCCTAAGGGCCGAAATCTGTATTAGTCATGACTTAAGCATTTTTTAAGTTAACCTAACTTACTGGTGCCCAGCAATTTCTTTCAACTGAAGTCAGAGAAAAGGAAACCTACTGGTGTAAAAGAAGGAGGCGAAAGTGATTTTTTTTTGTTTCTTTCTTATGTCAGGTATACAGGCCCCTCAACCTCTGAACGGAACTGTCCTATAAATGCATATTTCTTTGCATCTCGGTTACTTTTGTTTTTGTCCTGCATGCCTTTGGTCATAGGTATGTATCTGAATATGGCTCATGTTTAGAGGAGGAATGGGTGCAAACGAATCTGCTGTGTACTCTGAGGAGCTTGCTGTTTGTTATCAGAGGAGAATCTTGGAGCAAATTTTTCTTCACCCACTGAGATGTTAAATGACATCACATAATTTCTTAGTTATCCTGGTATTTAATTACTTCCTCTTTATAGGAGCAAGAATAATCACTATCTCATGGTAGTATAATGATAAAGTATAATTAATGTAGCTGAAACCAAAAAGAGGCAACCAATAAAATGGGGTCACTGAAATGACAGTCTTCTATAATTTATAGATTGTGCATATTGCTTCTGAGTGACCTCCTTTCTGACTATTGAGGAAGAGCTGGTTTTATCTTGGGACTTCTTTCTTGAAAAAATCTTTTAGACTTATCAAATGCACTGCTACTGCTTATAGTATCCCGGTGAGATTGACAGATTTTCATGGATTTGAAACTAGCTAAGCCTGAAAAGACAAATCTGTCTCACTGTTAACATTTTAATTAAAACCTCAGCTCAGGAAATAAGTGAAGATATGCAGGGCCAGTTCACTTCTGAGGTGAGGAAAAGTCTTTCATCACAAGTTAGTATTAAATCACAATGGTTCCGGTTATCAGTTCAAACAAATGGTTAACCGATCTGCAGAAATCAGCCAAGTCAGATGTCTTTAAATTGTTCTGCACTAGATCAGGAAGAGATGAGTGTCTGAGCTGCCTGACAGGCAATATCATACTGTCCCTGCTTCTGTATTGAGTCAAGTCCCTCTGCTTTTGAAATTTCAAAACAAGCATTACTTTTTTCATGCATGAGTCTTTGAGGAAAATAAAAGCCAGAGACTCACCACATATTTTGGTGAAAAGAGCATTTTAAGATGGTCTATTTAGAAATTTCATTTAGTTTTCTGAATGCATTTTCCAGCAAAGGTCATGTGTGTATGCATATGCATGTATACATATATACAATATATTTTATGTATATTGTGTGGGCCAAAAAGTTCATTGGGTTTTTCCCATAGTGCTTAGTTGTCTTTAACTTGATCCAGAACAATTTTTTAGACTGTATTGTGACAGCTGTCATATCGACATGAATTTCAAAAAAAAGCTTTTCAAAATTGGTGAATTTTTGTGTAGCCATTTTAATATTGAAGATGGAAGAAATACACAGCATTTTGGCATATTATGCTTTATTATTTCAAGAAAGGTAAAAATAATTAAAATGCAAAAAAAGATTTGTGCAGTGTATGGAGAAGGTACTGAGACTGAATGAATGTGTCAAAAGTGGTTTGCAAAGTTTCATGCTGGAGATTTCTCTCTGGAAGATGCTCCACGGTCAGGTAGTCCAGTTGAAATTGATAGCAAATAAATTGAGTCATTAACTGTGAACAATCAATACTATACCATGTGGGGGATAGCTGACATACTCAGCATATCCAAATTAATAGAGTTATTGGTGAAAATTAAAAATATGCATTTTATTTTACACAAAAACTAAAACTTTTTGGCCAATACAATATATAGTTATATATAATTTGAATTTTTTGTTATTTTAAATGCAGAGAAAATAGTGTATTTTTTTTTACTCTGACATCCAGTGACTTTTGATCTCCCTTTGAATCCAGAGTATAATTTAGCGGTCACTTTTGTTTCACTGGTAAAGTGTGAATTGAGTGCATTTTACAATACAGTATGTAGTTATTAGGGAATGAGACTATGTTAGTTCTAAACACAGGGTTTATTAACTGCTGTGGGGCCAACACTCTTAGGTATATAGGATGAAAGGAAACTGTCACTGCTCTGGGGTTCCCGTGATCTAAAGCAGTGGTTGTTAACGGGGCCCTCCTGTCTGGGGACACTTGACAGTATCTAACGTCCTGGTTGGTTGTCATAATGGAAGAGGTGATGCTACTGGCATTCAGGGAGTAGAGATGCCGCTACTGAACAGGCCAGTTCTGGTAAAAAAATAATAATTATATAGCCCCCCAAAATCTCCAGTGCTGATGATAAACCTTGTCTTTAGGCTGAGAAACATACAGGGTCCTGCACAAATAATTACAAAGTCTTCTATTACAAAATCATAAGTGTAATTCTGTAAAATAATGATATCACACTCAAGAACACCATATGACATTTTAGGTGAAATGTTCAAATTCAAACTATAAATTATTACACCCATATTATATTACCCTACCAAGCACACTCAAGCAGGCATTACTGCTGCCAGACCTTGTATAATGTATTGTGATCAGTGCTATTTTAGGAACCCAATCAAAGTGCTGCAGCACCTCAAATAAGGAAAGTGGAAGTGGCGAAGTGTTGAAAAGCTGTGTGCAGGCAGTGGCATTGGGGCTTGGTCAAGAGGAATGAGCCTGGTTTAACTACGTGAGGATGGGAAGGCGAGAACTAGGAGAGAACATCCTGGGTAGAAGTTCAAAGATGAGTGAAACATAGAAAACTATTCCTGCCACGTGGCTTTTCATGTAGGCAGTTACTACTGAGGTTATATACAAATTGGGTTAATAACCCAACTCTATATGGGAGATTTTTTCTAATATGTATTTTAAACTGTATATATAAAAACATTCTAAGAGACAGAAAATCATGTTCTGCTAGCAGGAGGAAGTTTTCCTAGCCCCTTAGTATCAGTTTTCCCACAGTGCAGTCAGTATGTCTACAGGTTGCTAATGCTTCCTCTCTTCCAGACCCTTCTAGAACTGTAATTCTAGAGGAATTACACAGCTTAGGACTTTGCACAGCTTAGAGCCATTTGGGAGATAACGTAACCCCCATATCTGGACAACCCAGAATATTAAGACATTCAGCAGTCTCTCTGACAGAAAAAACAAATAAGCAAATAAACAAATAAAACAGGGAGTAAGTCAGTATTTCTTTCTTAATACTGCTCACGGTTCTGTGCTGTGCCCAAAGTATAGACAGACTCTGTCAGTCCCACCTCAAGAACGTACTCATTGTGTGACTTTTGGTAAGTGATAGAATCTCTTTTTGCTTCCATTTTCTTCTTCTTTAAATGTGTATAATCATATGTATACTATAGGATTGTTTGAAGATTAAATACCATGCTATTTTTAGACTGACTTGTAATTAGGTATGAGCATTAGTTCTCTTCATGTCCTCCATTGTGGTCCCGCAGCATGGGAATGTGTTCAAAGACCACTCCTGCATTTCAGGAGACCCTATAAGTGAGATTCTGGCCTTCTCAGTTGACAGGAAAGACATTTCCAAGGATAGCTTTATGATGGGAAAATGTGAAGTGCTGTGGGCAGATAATGAGGTTAAGAACCACTCAGTTAACAAAATCAAACAAGTGTGATACACTCAATGGGCACACGGAAGATGTCTTTTGAAATGTTGATGTTGATGGCAAACATGGTGAATTAAAAAGATTCATATTTAACTTAGAGGAGAGACAGAGAAAAGAAAAGAGAAGAGTATATACATACTCCTATGAGTGTGTATATATATGTATATATATATGTGTGTATATATATATATATATATACACACACACACACATACAAATATACCTTTTATTTCTAATGTTTATATTTTACTTAAAATTTTATTGGGTAGTGAATTTTACTTTTAAAGAATTGGGACCTATAGTCTAAAAAAGATGGAAATGAAGGTATGATACTTCTACTTATAGCCTCCTATATAGAAAATGATTTGAGGGTATAGAACAATTAAGCTATCAGAAGATATATTTCAGGGGTTTTTTAGTTAGCATCTTTCCGTCTGGTACAAACATTAAGGGTGAAGGAAACCACATGCTTCTGTTCATATTTCTCCTACTAATAGGAGATGAGATGACTTTCATCACAGTTAAGTTAGAAGAATGAATCTGTCATATACATCACCTCAGAGAAGCATCCCCATGAAATGTCAATGTATCATTTTTCACATCCCTTAATTACCATGGAGATTAAGTACTAAATCAAAAGTCTGCAGAGTTAACCAGATCCAAAGTAATATCGAGTATTTGGGGTCTCAAAAAAGGTTTACAATTCTTTCATTGTCTTTTACTTTTTTCCCTAACAATTGATTAAAAAGTTAGCAATTTCCTTACTTAATAATCTATGTTATCTGGTGGCTCAATGGACTGAGTGCTGGCCCGTGAACCTGAGCATCACCAGTTTGATTCCAAGTCAGGGTAAATGCCTGAGTTGTGGGCCAGGTCCCCAGGAGGGGGCACATTAAGGGCACCACACATTGATGTTTCTCTCCCTCTCTTTCTCACTCCCTTCCTGTCTCTCTAAAAATAAATAAATCTATGTCATGTATATGAGAATTTTAATATAAAAGAATAGTCTTCAGACCTCTAAAATAGAATGTATAATAATAATATAATTAAAATAGTTGAAATAGTAGCTATAAAAATAATGTCTGTAGTGAATGCTAAGCTCCAATCACGGTGAATGGTAGAAGTAGTATTTTACTTAGTAACGAAAACAAACCCTATGAAAGGATAGTTTTCTTATTCACACTCAACAAATGAGAAAAATAGCCCTTAATATAGGTTAAAATGTGATTGAACTCATGTAGCCAGCAAGGCTGATGAAATTGATTTGACTGTTCAGCAAATCTGTAATTTTTAAAAGTGAAGTACTGTAGCTTCAAATGAAATGGAATAAAATAAGATAGAAAAGGAAAAAACTAATATAGGAACAGATATAGCAGAATGTAATGAAGTAGAGTGGAATGCAGTGGAATGGAATGGAATGGAATGGAATGGAATGGAATGGAATGGAATGGAATGGAATAGAATAGAATAGAATAGAATAGAATAGAATAGAATAGAATAGAATAGAATAGAATAGAATAGATCACACGCTGTAAGGTTTGATTGGTAAAACATTGCTTCCAGTTTTGAGAATGGGCGATAGAAAAAGAGAGGAGAAAGAGAGAGAGGGTGGGGGAGGGAGTGGGAGAGGGAAAAGAGGTGTTGCATTGCATAATGAAAGTCTTACGGAGAGATTT
The DNA here is from genome assembly GCA_004024845.1 of Tonatia bakeri. Classification (NCBI taxonomy): domain Eukaryota; kingdom Metazoa; phylum Chordata; class Mammalia; order Chiroptera; family Phyllostomidae; genus Tonatia; species Tonatia bakeri. The sequence continues at coordinate 26,087 of PVIA01001798.1, forward strand.
AATACAGAAAAAAAGAAGCAGTGTGAAGCAACTGCACTAAAGAGTACTGTGCCTCACTTCACTCTCACACTGCTACTACACAATCCAAACCAAGTCAATATAATTTTACTTGGTGTGCTCCTGGTTGATGCTTGTATTATTTAAAGGTCTGAAGGAATGAATATGTGCGGCATCTCAGACAATCCCTTTGGGTTACATATGGAGAAACAGAAGACTGAATAGATTGACACCCACTCCAAGATGGCACAGCTAATTAGTGGAGCATTTGGGACTAGAATATGGGTATCCTACTACTGTTAGGTGTTGTGCTTTTCATTATTTTTGCTTCTTCCTTTTTCCTTTTTATCCTAGGAGTTGAGGATATAAAGCCTCAGAAATAACATGTTGTAAGCTGTCAATACCTACTTGCGGGCTAGTGTGTCTGTAACGTATGTGGGCCTTTGCAGTGCAATCGAATTACAGCAGTGACTATGTATTACACACCTTTTTGGTATAGGACTACATTTAACTCCTAGCTATGCTTCTTGTTGTCTTGGGCTTCTATTATAGACAACAATGTATATATATTTATTAATAATATAGTAATATATGTAAAAGGTTAAAAAGCCAAAAGATGTTTCAAGTGAAATGTACAGTTTATTACATTGATCAGGGAGGGAGAGGCAACTGTGACTTAGGTGAAAAGTAAGTAAGGGGACCGTGAGAGACACAGCACTGGTGTCCTTCTTAGGTGGCCTCAGGATATGCCAAGATTGATGAATATCTGGTCACTTCTAAAAAGCTTAACAAGTCAATAGAGAAAAAACCAGGGATGTCGCAACAAAAGTTACAAATAAAAAGCTGAGCAATAAACTGGTCGACATGAGTCTTTAGGGGCCTATTGATATTGTAATGTAACATTGGGCTATTTGTTCATAAGCTGTTCGTTGGAAGAAGTGTAGTTATTCCAAAAGCATGTGTTAGGAAATCCAGGTGCAGTGGACTACACCAATATCTCTAGTACAATATAAATGGAAGTAATTCATATTTTAAGGTTAATTTCTACCTCTTTCTTGAAGCGCATTTAAAAGTCAGCCCACACTGAAATTTATTTTTTAAGAATCTAACATATAAATTGCTACATTACACTGAGTGCTTAAATATTGTCCTGAATTTTAAAGAAATATATTTTATTCCTTTTTAGAGAGAGAGAAAGGGAGGGATAAAGAGAAGGAGAGAAACATGGATGTGCAAGAGATACATAGACTGATTGACTCTTGAATGCCCCTCCAACAAGGGACCGGGCCTGCAACCCAGGCGTGCTCCCTGGCTGGGAATCAAGCTGGCAACCTTTTGGTTCACAGGCTGGCACTCAATCCAATGAGCCACATCATTCAGGGCTGTTCTGACTCTTGAAAACAAATTTCTTGTTTATACATCTCAACCAGCTGCTTAAATAGATTGTAAACTTTTAGCTGTTCTTGGATATTTCTAATCACATTCCCAGTTCTCTGAACATGCTACATGATAAATGCAGATTGGGTGATTGGTTAACAGATACAGCATCATTTTAGTATGGCTAGGAAATTATTAAATTAACCTGACAAAATCTCTTGCTTTCTTATGGTGTTAGCTACATTCTACCAATTACTATAACTGTTTATGTACTTGGTACATTCCCAACTGGCTTTGAAAATGCTGTGGCACATAGCAACTCTTACGTATGCTCACCTCAGCACACTGTACCAAACATGGTGCCTGCACCTCATAGACATCAAATGAGTAGTTGTCAAATGGAAATTTAACAAATTTTTTAAGCAAGCATGGTATATGTAGGTAGCCTAGCAAGGATGAGCACACGGAGGTCTCGCAATAAACCTATCAGGCAAATGAATAAAGGACTCATGAACTCTAACTTTTGCTATTAAGTAGCTGTGAGACATGGTCAAATCACTTCCCATTTGGGGCACTTCATTTTCTCCTCAGTAGCATGAGGCATTTTGATTTTGATTTTAAGAATGTCTTTCTAACTAGTTTTGAGACTCTAAGATGTTTCAGGACCTCCATGAAGAATGAGGTTGTTTCTTATCCAATGATAGATATTTAAATGCTTTCGCTTATATGGGACCTAATATATTCTTTATAAATAAAAAGAGCTCTACTGCTAAAATTGTTTGAAAAAATTCAGTGTAAATCACAGTGTGAAATTTTGCTTATTTCAAAGCAGTTGGTACACAGACCATTGGAAACCCATCTTGCTGTTACATTACCGTGCAAGGTCTGGACGAGAGGCCCTGCAGTTCCAGAAGCCACATTCAAATGACCTTGACATTAATTTTATGGGAATATTCGAGGCAACATTCATTAATTTCACAGGCATATAATAGTTTCTTCATAATAGTCTCTTTACAGAGAGAGATGCATGTTCATCTCTCATGCGTGCAATGAAGAATAATCATTTTTAACATACTAGAATCAAATATATTCATTTTTTTTCTTTTCATCACTTCATATTCTTTCTAGTTAAGAGAGCAGAGCTCTGAAAACATGTTATTGAACTGCTTCATTCATTGAAGGTGGTTTGGATTTGTTTCCCTCTCCCCAGACAATTTTCATGGCAGGTTGGTAGATAAAATTTTGTGCTTTGTTTGGTCTATTAGAATGTTGAGATCACTACTGATTGGTGTTTATTAAAACACTATAAAATCAAAGTGACTAAATCTGAGACACTCATCTATGGCATAGCAACCACAACAATATAATAGTAAATAATAGTAGTAAAAATAATAATAACAAAGAGGCCTATTTAATTTTATTTGTTGGTTACTAGTGCCAGTCAATGATTTAAATAATACAAACTAATGTATTCCTCATGACCACCTCTAGGATAGGTTTCATTATTATAAGAAATTAAAATGAACACCTTCCCCAAGGTTAATAGTATGTGATGAGTCAAGATTCATTGCACTGGTAATCTGATAGGCATGAAAATAAAAGGACACATAGATGCCACACGGGTAGAATAAAGCAAGAGACATACACAAGTGCCATTTTCTCTAAGACTGTCCACCTGTGGCTTGACTGGCTCATTATCCACTCCTTGTTCACAATACTGCTTTTGTCTAGAATTTCGGGGCTGGCAGATCCTTAGAGCCTCTCTAGTACTTTCTCCCATCACCAGAATCTCTTTCTATGGCGTCTGGGAAAGCCGGTCACAGAGTCCTGTTACTGGGCACCTTCAGTGCTGAACACACGCCCTGCAGACAGGGAATATCTGCTGCTCGGTTCCCCTAGATAGCAGTTGAAACAAACTGGGTTTCCCTGTACCTTCCATTCTTGGTTTTGCCCAATATAGCCTATTAAAATTTTATGATTGTCCTTTTCCAACAACCCAATTCTTCTTTGAGGCCACTGTTTGGCTCTCTTCCATCTCCCCATGCCTTCTTTTGGGGTTAACATCATAGTGTTTCTGTGAGGTTAAAACTATGCAATTATGTAAGCTATTTAGGAGTATGCCTAACACATAAAAAGCACTCTATATAGATGATAATAATCATGGTACTAATAATAACATATTTGTTACTTGCTACATAAGACATTGTTTATAGAATTTTTCTCCTCTTGGTTGATCAGATTTTATATATAATTGTTTAGATATAGATACTAGTTTTCCTTAAATATGTACAGCTGAAAGGACACAATTCTTCAGGTTCACCTGTGTATATTATTAAAATGATCCCAACTAATTGAATTCTGGTTTAATTATTAATTTAGTTGATAAGGACATTGGCAGTATCCACTTGTATGTATATGAAATCTGGGTTCTGCCTTGCTGAGTCATATACTTAAATACCCTATTCAAAACCTCAACAACTTCTGGACTTTCTGATTGCTCATTAGAAAATAGTAGTAATGAAAGATGAGAAAGAGAGGGATGGAAACCTTTACGATAAATAAATAGAAGCCATTTGAGAGATACTACCCTTTATAAGAGTGGTAAGTAAATGTGGTTGAAGTCTGACTACTGATCATAACAGCTCTTCCATTTCCAGGTTGAATTCTCCTTTTTTCCTAGGTACACCAACTCTTTGTTTATTAACCTAAAAATAGGGTAATAAACATTAAAGTTTTCACTACAGACAAGGCCAGACAGCTAATTAAAAAATGCTAAAATAAGCAGCTCCTTGGAGTCTAGAGTTGCTTTTAAGGTTGATTTTGAATGACTTGTCCAGGCAGGGAGTCTTCTAGGAGGAAATGCATCTTTGTTTAGGGTTCGGCCAAGGGCTGAACTGACTCCTAGGTCTCCAGTGACCCTACAGGGGAAATGCCTGCAGCACTATGTGGATGGAGGAGGTCTCCACATCCTCTCCAAAGAGGGAGGAGAAGATTGATCATCACTCTGGCCTGATATTCAGTTGCAGCAGAGTATGCCAATGGCTATTCTCCCTGTTTTGTTTGTCTGTGGTGGGTATTGACCTACACAACTGCGAATTCTCAAGTTCAAATACAGTAGCAACAAGCTGGAACCCCAGTTGTGCCAAGTGCCAGTTATATGTCTTTCCACCTTTTTGTATGTTGCTTTGGAAGAACAATGTTCTAGGATATGGCTCCTAGTTATGCAGAATAATGATATTTTCAGGCTGTATGGAATCTTGTGTCATCTAGTCCAATCACCTCATTTTGCAGATCGAGAAACTGAGGCTGAGAGAGAAGGGACTTGCCCAGAGTCACTCAGCTAGTCAGTGGCAGACAACAGTGGACACTGCGGTAAGTGGTATGGCCGCTTTTTGGCTTCTCTTTCCAATCTATAAAATGGGAATGAGGGATAGGTCTTACACAATCTCTCTAAAATTCCTCTCTATTCTAATATTTAATTTTGGATTCTTACTTTCCAGTGTGATTTACATTTTGTAATCATCAAGAAGCTTTTCTGAAAAGAATGCATTTATCTGCCTAAATAATAGTGTTTGAGCATTTTGATGAAGGCTAAAGTTCTAATTAATGATTTTGCACTGTGTACAGATACCTCTGTATATGGTGTAGATTTAAAGATTTTGAAAACACACCAGGTTTTGAATATGGCTGATAATTTACTATACTATATCCTAACAATATAAATAATGTTTTTAATAAAAACTATAGTAAGTGCTTCATTATTGTTTATTGCCTTATGTTGTTCTGCTCATTGATGGAAAGTTCAGGTCTCATGAATGAGTAAAGATTCTGGAGAAGGACTGAGGTACAGGACAGACCTGCCCGCACTGATTTTAGTTAGTCAAAAACTCCGTTGCTTTTAAGCAAGGATTGGATTTTTTCCCCTCTCATTTCTTCAGCAGGCACATTTTAGACAAACCGACAGCAAATCCATTATGTAATGGCATCTCTAACAGCTTTCATCAAGAATGCGCATGTTTAGGGTCTCTGTGTGGGGTAAGCTGGGTTGTAAGGGTAAAGGAGTCGAGGGTAACTTGGACTTGGGATTTCAAGTCATTGTCTCCATGGAGTTTGAGGGGTACTTAGAGGGAGCAAGGAACTTAATATTTTATTTATTTAAACTCATCAGATGTAAATCTTCGTAGTCTTGTAAAACTCTGATTTACAAGTATTAATATCCATTTTCCTTATTAAACATGTGAATTTGATTTTTTTTGAAGTCCAGTTTATAATGCAGAGAATTCTGAGGTTGGAGAGTTCATTGATTACAGGAAGAAGCCTTTTCATTGTTTGCAAGAAGAAGCATCTTTACACCACTGGGAATGAAGATTCTCAGACATTTACTACCTAAATGACACTTGACAAGTTATGTGTGATGATGTTTACAAGGACATCAAAAGGATCAAATGAGATAACGCATATGAAAGAAATGTGTACAGTCTAAAACATAACAGGAGTCTTTATACTGCCTATTAAAGCAAGTGGATAGGTGTGTAGGAAACAGTGAGGGGTAGAGGAGGAGAGTGTGAGAAGCAAATACAGTAATTTTCCAATAAAATCACAACTTAAAGCAAAGAGACTACTGGAATGCAACTTAAATATTGCTGCCAGAATATTCAATATCCATGCTCTGGATATTGTTAAAATGCAAATTCTGATTCAGTAGATTCGGGGTGAGGTCTGAGAGTCTGCATTTCTAAAAAGCTCCCAGGTGATGTTGATGCTGCTGGTCTCCAACATTTTGGGTATAAATTCTTATGTCCTCAGATGAACCAATATAACCAAAAGTCAACTAAGTATCTTACCAGGGAAGGAATCAATTCATCCACATATTTGTTGGGACGCCTATATCAAGGAATACCACCCAGCCTGGTTATGCCTGTCCCTCTTCCTTATCACATAATAAACTTTCTGTACTTTCTGGTTTTATTATTAAATGTTGCAAAAGCATTCTGTTTCCATTGGTGGGAGCTTCTGGCTGAAATATGACAGCAAGAGAGGGGTTTATATGCAGCAGAATTAGAAATGAACAAGACCTAGGGAACAAACACATTATGAAGGCAGTTGAGTTATTTCTTGTTCCTTTTACGGTTTTAGCAAATAGAGGTTTTGCATCTTGCCTTAAGAATTTCAGACATGTGATTGGTTGTCTTAACTCTCCCCTTCCCCTTGGCACATTGCATATTTACCCTGACTTGGGTAACTCACTTTCCTAATATAAATATGAACAGGAAGAAACCATGTGAGATGTTTCCTCTTTTTTATAATTTCAATTCAACACACACACACACACACACACACACACACACACACTAAGTACTAGGTTACAGAATAGTGGACTAAACACTGAGAAATTCATAAGGATTGTTAAAGTAGTTTCCAAGTATTCTCAGTTTAACTTTCAGAAGATACATGCATAATAACCAAATATAAGGCAGTTTGGGCTTTAAAGGCCTACTAGATCTGGAATAACATGTTAGAGACCTGATAGAAATAGAAGTTAGTTCTGCTGGGAGGGGAGTTAGGAAGATGTCATCCATGCAGAATTTAGAACGTGGTCATTTGTATGTGGAGGCCAGAAGACAGCCTAAGGAAAGTGGACTATAGTAAATTTACAAAGGGAAACAAAAGCAAAGAGACACAGATTAGCGTAATTCAGCTAACATAGTGTTGAGATTAAAATATCATTCTTTGGATTCAGGCTAAAGGTTAGCGTTTGTGTGGGATTGTTGGAGGTAAGGAGGCCTCATGAGGGTGGCATTTCAGCTGCAGCTTCTGACAAACCACAGTTCTTCTCATTTGGCCTAGTTCCCTGGAATCTGCAGGAGAAAAAGATCACCTTTTATATGAAGCCACCTCCTTTAGCATATGGGATACAACATTTCAGAAGGTACATGAATCAGGGAGGGGAGAGAGAAAAATGATTCCAAATCAACTTAAAAATATATTTCCATATTAACTCATTTACTCATTAGGCACTCCTTCATTACAACTCTGGCAATCAGATGTGATAAAGTATTTGTTTATTTCTCTAGTTTATGTGAGGTTAAGTTCCTTTTCAAATACATTTTTGCCATGATGGTTATTTAGGAGTGCTGGTTGGTCATAGGGGAGAAGCCCTTTATATTCCTTCTTTTTAAAATAATTTAATTTATTTTTTAAAAATTTTACATATGTATTTTTAGAAAGGGGAAGAGAGGAAGAAAGAGAAGGAAACATTACTGTATGGTTGCCTCTTCGCCCCCTACTGGGGACCTGGCCTGCAACCCAGTCATGTGCCCTGACTGGGAGTCGAACCGGCGACCTTTTGACTCACAGGCCAGCACTTAATCCACTGAGCCACACCAGCCAGGGCTATATTTCTTCTTTTTTGATGTGCTGGTATTAGGCATCTTGTAAAAATGATTCTGCAACTCTCATCTGATTGCTAACCTCCCTGGCTGGTGCCATTGCCCGGATAGGATAGAGCCGATTACTTGGAAACACTGAGGTCAATGCAGCCCAGTGTTTGATCTATTACAGAACCCCAGCCTATGCCGTTCTGGAACAGCTCTGGGTCTCATTGCCCAACGCCAAGAAGTGGGCCTCCCAATGCCAGAGTCTGGTGAAAAGGAAAGGGATTGTTTATTTTAAATTCATGCAGATTTAGAATAATGGTGGAATTCTGCCATTAAGTCCCACTCCCTTTAAAATACGTACAGACACACAGTCCTGCCTCCCTTGGCCAAACCAGTGCAGGTTCAGAATATGCCAGTCAGAGGTACCGACTTTCAGAAAACCGGAAGTCTGCAGCCCAGCATTCCCGGTCACAGTTCAGCATTCCAGGCATCTCCCATTAATCCATGCTTGGCTGGGCAGGTCCCCACAATCCCATCAGCCACGCTGCCCTGTTCTCCCAGGCAGGTTTCCCAGTGGGTCTCCTCTTTCTTCCTTGAGCTCTCAATCCAGAACTGCGTGGCATTTCCTTACTCCAAATCACTTGGCGCTTCATTACACACCAGACCTCATGGCGGGCCAGTAGGGGCCATTCTACCCCTTTCAAACCACATGGCTGCCCCATCATGGCTAGCTGCCCTAACTTTAAATGCTGTCTGGGGGCTTCCTACATGACCTCATACTCGGCAGTATACAGACTGAAGGTCACATACGCCTTTACCCAGGTGGCAGCAAAGCTTCCCTTTGGGAAGGACGCAGCTATCAACTTGCCATTGTCATGAAAAGTATCTTAAGCCATATCCTCTACTTCCCTTCCCCTAACCATGGGTTGTGGGGGAACATGCTCTATATTGGGGTCCTCTCTCTTTGTACCCCATTTCAAAATGTATACAGAAATGTCCCTGGCTGCTGTAGCTCAGTGGATTGAGGGAGGGCCTGTGAACCAAAGGGTCTCTGGTTCTATTCCCAATTAGGGCACATGCCTGGGTTACAGGCCATGTCCCCAGTAGGGAGTGTGCAAGACACAATCACACATTGATGTTTCTCTCTTCTTTCTCCTTTTCTTCCCCTCTCTCTAAAAATAAATAAGTACAATATTTTAAAAAAATGTATACAGAAACGGGGACAACCAAAGAGCATTAGCCATTATCAAAGAATGTTATGCAAGGACGAGTTTGGAGTCACAGTCAGGAGGTATAATAGTTTCAAAATTCAGAGTTGATCAGGAACATACCAGGAAACAGTGGGTAGAACCGCACCTACCTGAGTTCACTATGGAGTGTCTGTTCTTACCGAATGTTGACTCTGTTACTGAGACTCTGGCGGCTCACAAGCACAAGAAAGTACTTGAGAATACCAGTCCACCTCACTCATTGCCCACCCTCGAAAGGGAACTCTTCAGGGCGCAGATGGACAAGGCGAAGCATGCGCTGTCATATGAACTTGGAATCCTCTTGCATTCTGCTCAATTTTTTTTAAACTCCACTCAGCTGTGGCTGTTCACTGGTCACTTTATGTCCTTTTGTCATTTGTTCTGTCAGTGTTTGTTCTTCTTTAACTTCCCGTCTCCTTCTTATGCTCCAATGGTGGCGATATTAATACTGTTGACCCTGGTGGCATACTGTCAAATCCAAATTCCATGTAACAACCAAACTTCAAGGGCATAGATGTTTCATACTGGGAGGTGTTTTGATGCTCATCTAGCATTCGTCCCCTTTGGTTTTCAGTTTGAACAGATAAACAAATAAACCAGGCACTGAAAGGAGATATGGGGGTGGGTCCAATAGAGAGATCTGAGATTAAGAGAAAGGGGATGAGGAAATGGAAGTAATATTTATTGGGTGCCAGCATACAGCCAACACTTTCCTGGGGTATTTATATACTTTGTGCTACTGAATCTTGGCCACGACCTCATGTTAGGGACATCACTGGGCCCCTTGCACCAGGAGGCAAAGAGAGCCTGAGAGGGATTCTAAGGAGAGACCACAGTCTTGCAGACACGCACCGGCAGAGCTCAGGCAGGAGAATCTGCATCTCTGACTGGTCTCTCTCACTAACCAAAAACAGATGATGGGAGCTGCAGTGAAGTGGCATCCTTCCTTTCTCCCGAAGTAGCTTGAACTACGCCAAGATAGACAATTTAGATAAAAGGCAGAAAAGGGATGAGGGCTGAGTAAAAGTTATAGATCCACTCCCTTCCAAACAGATTGCCCTCTTCCTTGGCTTTGAACCTAACATAGGTGTGCTGCTTCGTGGTGGCGATAGTCCTTTTACGTGAATGTGATCGGTCTGTTCCTCAGTCAGCAATATGGAGTCATGCTGGTTAGGCCCTTAGCTGTTTGGTGGGTTGATAATAGTCTGTACATGCTTACTATGCAGAAATTGGTGTTTTAGATAAATAATGGTGACAGTGCTTTTCTCTTTGCAGACCACATCTAGACTTAGATGTTACTAGTAAATGATGTTCTCAGCTCTTCCCATTTATTCTTTAAAGAGTTACATTTTAAGTATACACTACATGCTAGAAACTCAGTTAAGAGCTGTATTAGTCAGGATTGTCTAAACTCTGCTATGATAACAGGCCACCCCTGAAATCTCTGGGGATTGACACCTTAAAAGTTTATTGTTTGTGCATGCAAAGTCTCCTGTGGACCCTGAAATGCTATTTTTGGAGGCAGAATGTCAAGAGACATGACAGTCTGCTCCTACCGCATGGCTTTGCCTTCTTCACATGTGGTGACTTCCAGATTTCCTATAATGGGGACAGGATGGCTGGAAGTGCCTCAGGTGATTTTCTCTGCCCCTTTCAAAAGTGACACACCTGTAGTCTCTTTACAATCCATGTTTCTGAAATCCTGTGTCCCCACCTAACACTAAGGGCAGTGTTTGGAGGGTGCTGGGCAGTGTAGTCTTTTCTATGCCAATGAAAGAAAATATTAACAGATACTGGTGAGTGCTGTTGTTGTATTACAAGTTCTGGGGAGACCAAAGAATAAATTGCTCAAGTTATCTCCTTCTATCAGAGCTGTGCAGTCGTATGAGAAAAATAGTAATTACAGGCATGTATTTAAGGCTATATTACAATTTGGCAGGGCCTATAGCTCCTTAAGCCAGCAACCACTGTTCTGTTTAGAAATTCCTTTTTCATCTACAAAAGGTGCTTGAGATTTAAAAATGCCTTGCATTCTTTTATGTTCATGTTGCCTACTTAATTTTCTTAAATAGAGGCCAAGATGTTTTAAAAACTAAGCCTGGGTCTTAGAACTTGTATTTTTGAACCAGTGGCCTTATGTTAATTGTTTCACAGAATGAAGAAAATTGTGCTTGACCACTCTAAGTGATGCAGGGCAGAATGAAGCCATTTTCTTTGTCGGACACTTGTTTTTTATAAATGTCTCAGCGTTAATGACTGGCATGGTCAAATAGAGAGACAGTTCTCTTGCAAAGCATATGCAATTGGAGAGATTTATACCTTGTGGAAAAAATAAGAGTGTAAACTAATTAACTAACTACCTACCTACCTAAGTAAGGTCATATACGTAAGCTTAGGCTTCAAAGCATGAACAGATCAATGAAGCTGGGTTGAAGATCACATATGTTGCTAGAGCCCAGATACTCTATGTGTGTACGTGTATATGTGGTACATCATTTTTGTTAAAATTGTTTTACTTTAAAAATAATCAGTGAATAACTAAGAGTATAGTGTCATGTGGATTTTGTAAGGAATGGAAGAATAAAAATTTGTACTATTTTTTGAAAAGCTTTTCTTAGAGCGAAAACAATTTTTACTATTTCTGTGTTATTTATAACTGTCATGTGACTTACCCAAAGACTTAAGTATTTGGGCTTTCACTATAAAATATTTTCCTTCAACAACTGCCCCCCGTGCCTCGGTTTTCAAATTTTATTCACTTTCCTTTATATCCATGTACCGGATTTGCTTTGGCACTCAGACGTATTTTATGGCCTCCAAGTAAATGTTTTCAGTGAACACAGAGAGGCCGTATGATGGCCTTGGAGATTTTGAAGATAAACTAGAAAGGAAACCTTGAAAATTACACATATAATCATAATAGGAATAATAGAATCATGAACATTAATTGGGCATTCATTATGATTCAAGTATTGGAATAAGTAGCTCACAAGGATCTTTTCTGTATATTTATTAGAGGCAAGCACTGTTATTAGCCCCACTTTAACAAATAGCTTAGAGAGATGTTAAATAAATCTTCCAATGTCACATGACCAGAAGGTATCTATCTGTCTGACATATTTAAAATTGGCCAACTCTTGTTCTTGTACAAGGTATTTGGATGGTCTCTAAGTGTGTGAATAATCTATGAAACCACAATGTATGCAAAGGAAACTTTAGCCTAAACTGTGTATTTTAACTTGAATGAAGAAGGTATATTTTAACAAAAGCACAGTTAGCAGAACAAAGTTTGGACATGGAGATTAAACATTAGAAATATGATGAATTTTTATCCAGAAGTCCCCAAGGGAAAAATCCACTATCTGGTGCAGTGGTCCTCAGTTAAGGAGCAATTGTGCCTCTCCGCCCAGGGGACGTTTAGAAAAGTCTGTAGACACATTGCTTGTCATGACTGGGAGGAAGGCTGTTACTGGCATCTCACGGGTAGAGGCTAGGTATGTGCTGGGCTCCCCATAATGCATATGGTATCCCCAAGCATTATCCAGACCCAAATGTAAATAGTGCCAAGGCTGACCCTGTGTAAAAGAGTTTTCTGTTATTAGGTAAGGGAAAGTGTGTAATCGAGAGTTCAGTCTTTGAACCCAGTATCTGTGTTCGGTTCTAGTTCTCCTGCTTAACTTTGAGCATTTAAGCTACGTCTTGATTTAGTTACTTACAAATTGGAAACCATGATAATACTTACCTTCCAAGGTTGATTTGAAGAGTAAATGAATGCATAGAAATAAGTTAGCATAGTCCCTCACATTCATAGATGATCAATAATTTTAGTTGAGAAAATGATAAATATTAGTTAAGCCAAGTTAGTATTTTCTCTTGAGACCCTCAAAGACTGTTGTTGATGGAGGTTAACAAACAAAATCTGCTTCCAGAGAAGGCAGCTTTGTTTTAAACCTTGTTTCCTCTACTTTTTAACTGTATGGCTCTGAGCAAGTGCCTTAGACCCCTCTGTGCCCTCCTGCCCGTGTTTATAATGAGTAAAGGTAGTGAAAGTAGCAAGTCTCTTCCAGAGCTCCTTGAGGCTGAAATGAGAGTGTGAATGCAAAATGCTTAGAAGAGTGTCTACCACTTAGAAGCAGATAGTTGTTAGCTCTTATTAATCATTTATTTAATATTGATAGGTAAGCCATAATATATAAATTAATCTTCTAAGTAGATGAACCTTACCTCTTGAAGTGCCAGCCTTTCACTTTCTTTTAAAAATTAGAGTAATGGAAATAGCTCTAAAGTTATATTTAAAAATACCCTGCTTAATTAAAAATTTGTGGTAAGTTTTCAACATTTCATTTTTCACTCTGGATTTTTGTTATCATACTGTTGTTTCTTGTACTCGATTGTGATACGTGAAGTTTTAAAAGCTATTAAAGATAACTTTTCTTACTCTAGGCTACTGGACTGTTTCATTCTTTTGTCTTTTTAAAAATATTGTTTTTGCTTTCTTCCTATCAAAATATCAGTTGTCTGACTCTTGCAATCTCTATTTTGCCTTTAAAAATATCTGCATTTGATTAGTTGATCAACATTTATTAAACATACTATGTGTTGTGCTCTCTAAAGTATATTAGTGACCAAAAGAAACAACTCTTTCTTGAAACTTAGCATTTATCAGAGGTAAACATTGAAGACATAATGCCAGTTAAATAAACATATAGTTTAAATATGATACTATGACTGAGGAGTATAGGTCACTGTACTTAAATTAAGGGCAAACCTCTCTAATATGGGGCATTGATCATTAATTAGCAATCTGAAAAGTGAGTTGACATTAACAAATGAAGGAAAATAAGTGTCACAAGAAGATGCAAGAAAATGCACGACAATCCTGATTCTGAACAGGACATGGCATTAAATAAAGGAATTTTTATTTATTTATTTATTTTTAATTATATGTTATTGATTATGCTATTACAGGTGTCCTGATTTTTCCCCTTTTGCCTGCCCTCCACCTAACACCCCACACTCTCTCAGGCAACCCCCCACCATTTTTCATGTCCATGCATCATGCTTATAAGTTTTTTTGGCTACTCCATTTCCTATATTATACTTTACATCCCCACGGCTGTTCTGTAACTACCTCTTTGTACATCTTAATCCCCTCACCTGTTTCTACTCCCCCACACCTCCCTCCCATCAAAACGATCTCCACATCCATGATTCTGCCTCTGTTCTTAGTTGCTCAGTTTGTTTTTTAGATTCAATTGTTGACAGATATGTATTTTTTGCTATTTTATTGTTCATAGTTTTGATCTGCTTCTTTTTCTTAAATAAGTCCCTTTAACATTCCATGTAATAAGGGTTTGCTGCTGATGAATTCCTTTAGTTTCTTCTTGGCTGGGAAGCTCTTTATCTGCCCTTTGATTCTAAATGACAGCCTCACTGGGTAGAGCAATCTTTGCTGTAGGCCCCAGCTTTTCATGACTTTGAATATTTCTTGACCATGCCTTCTAGCCTGCAAGGTTTCTTTTGAGAAATTAGCTAACAGTCTTATGGGAACTCCTTTGTTGGTAACTAACTTCTTTTCTCTTGCTGCTTTTAAGATTCTCTCCTTATATTTAACATTTGGCGTTTTAATTATGTTGTGTCTTGGAGTGGGCCTCTTTGCATACATCTTATTTGGGACTCTCTGTACTTCCTGGACATGCATGTCTATTTCCGTCACCAAATTAGGGAATGTTTCTTTCATTATTTTTTCAAATAGATTTCCAATTTCCTGCTCTTTTTCTTTTCCTTCTGGCACCCCTATGATGCAAATGTTGGACCTTTTGAAGTTGTCACAAAGGCTGCTTACACTATCTTCATTTTTTTGGATCCTTTTTTCCTCTTGTTCTGATCGGTTGTTTTTTGCTTCTTTATCATTGATTTAAATCTCAGCTTCATCTACTCTACTGTTGTTTCCCTGTAAACTATTCTTTATTTCAATTAGCATATCCTTTGTTTCTGACTGGATCTTTTTTACGCTGCTGAGGTCATCACTAAGTTTCTTGAGTATCCTTATAACCAGTGTTTTGAACGCAGCATCTGATAGATTGCTTATCTCCACTTTGTTCGGTTCTTTTTTAGAGTTTTGATCTGTTCTTCATCTGGGTCATATTTCTTTGTCTCCTCAATTTGGCAGCCTCCCTGTGTTTGTTTATATGTATTAGGTGGAGCTGCACTGACTCTGTGTCTTTGTAGTGTGGCCTGATGTAGTAGCTGTCTTGTAGGGTCCAGTGATATAGCCACCCCTATCACCCAAGCTGGGTACTTTAGGTATACCCTAAGTGTGGGCTGAGTACACCCTCCTCCTGTAGGTGAGCCTTGGTTGCTATTGGCAGATCAGTGGGTGGAATTTACCCTGGCCAGTCATCTGCAAGGATTAGCTATGACAACTTTTCATCAACCTCCACTCCCGTGGAGGATCAGCTGTGCAGGGGCAGGATGGTGGTGTGCCAATATTGTCTATAGCAGTCTACTGGGTGTGCTGGCCCTGGGGCTTGGGTAATGCAAGCCTAGGTTAACCCCCCATCTGTGTTTTGTCTAGGGCCACTTTCCTGAGCTATAGAGCAATCTGAGATGGCTGCTAATTGTGGTGGGCTTAGAGATTCCCAGGTGAAGCCGAGCTGTGAATCTAGGCTGACTGCTGTTAGTGCCAGGCCTGGGGCTCACTGTGGCCAGCTTTTGCTTGTTTGATAGGATTTAGGAAGTTGTGCAGCATGGGCCAAGACCATCTATTCATATGGAAAAGCAGCTGGATGAGCCCATAAATTGGGTGTGGTGGAGTATCTGGGGATCTACAAGGTGGGTCAAATAATGGTAGCCAGGTTGATGGAGTTTCAGATATGGCACCGCCTTGCTATTTCCGTGCCTCTGTAGGAGGAGAGTTTAGAAAAAGGACAATGGCCTCTGCTGCACTTGACACCAGATACTTCAGTTTCTCTCTATATGCTATAGGTACCTTTCAAGCTGCTACCCTAGTACTGGAGCTCAGAGGGAGTAAGTCTGAGTACATGAGTCCATGTGTGGGTTCTTTAAGAGGAACTGCTTGCCATTCCAGGATTTCTTCTACCGACTCAATCCCCATTGGATTTTGCAGCCAGAAGTTGTGGGTACTTATCTTCCTGGCACTGGAACCCTGGGCCGGGGTCCATTGTATGGGACTAGGACTTCTTTCTCCCAAGATATCAGATCTGAGTTTTTATCCACAACATGTGGGTGTGGAACGAGCCCATTCTGCATTCGTGCCCCTTTGAATAAAGGAATTTTTAAAAGCCCAGGATGGCTAAAGACAATAAAGGAAATTTAGGTTTAGGGTAGCGTTGATGAGTTTAGAAAGATAGCCAGTGTCTCAATCATATATGGTCTTTTAAAGCATGTAAAAGGTTGACTTTATCCAATAGACCATGGTAAGCCATTGGAAAGGTTAAGCTTGTTGTTGATATGGCTGATTTTCATGTGAAGAATGGCTTGGGCTTTGGAAAGAATGGAGGTAGAGATACCAGTTAGAAAGCTACTGCAGTAGACCAGTCTAGATGTGATGAAAACAGTTGGAATTGCATCTCTAATAGAAGTAAACACTCTCTGAGGAATACGACTGTAAACATTTCCAATATTTAGCTTATGAACTTGGAAAGATTTACTTTGGCTATTTTAGCTTGTTTGCCTTCTACCTTGTTCTTGGACACATTCCTGAGGATTACACTGATGAATAATCAGTTTCCAAAAGAGTGAAAATATAAATGTACAGCAATAATAAAAGTGAAATTGTATTTGTGTAATACTTGAACACTCTCTATTATTGCATTTAACCAGAATATTTTCAAGCAAGTGATTTTTACCCTCATTACCCCTACAAGACTAATCTAAGTGGATGTACCTCAATTTATTGGCAATAGGAAATTTCTACCTCAGTTAGCCATGATGCAGAATAGGAAATTTCATTTGTCTCATCTTACAGAGAAAGCTGAAATTGAGTAGAAGTGATCTTCCATTTTGTTCTTTCCATTATAGATAAAAGATAAAAATGTAGACTTATCAGTTCTCATTTTTAATCACTAGTATCTCGATAGAAAATATAAAACATTAGATATTTAAATAAGGAGAAAGTTACCAACATTATATGAGTAAAATATGTGCCATATGACATGTAAACTCTGAGCATAGTAAATATGTGTATGTGTATACACAGCCATATTGTATAGGGCCTCAAATGTCATATTTATAAACTGAACATTCTATTTTTTTTCTTCTTAAACCCTTTATCTTTTTCACCCAGCCCCGCAACCCCCCTTCCTTTTGACAGCTATCAGTCTATTCTTGGTATCTATGAGTCTGTTTCTGTTTTGTTTGTTAGTTTATTTCATTAGATTCCACATGTGAGTGAAATCATATAATACTTATCTGGCTTATTTCACTTATCACAATACCATCCAGGTCCATTCATGCTGTTGCAAAACATACAATTTTTTTCTTTTTTTAATAGCCAAGTAGTGTTATATTTCATTGTGTAAATGTACCACAGATGTTATTCACTCATCTACTGATGGACCTTTGGGCCACTTCCGTATGTTGGCTGTTGTACAGAATACTACAATGAATGTATAAGTGCATATAGTCTTTCATATTACTGTTTTGGGTTTCCTCAGGTGAATTTCCAGAAGTGGAATTTGCTAGGTCATAAGGCGGTTCCATATTTAATTTTTGGGGGTAACTCCATATTTCTCTCCACAGTGGCTGCACCAGGATGCATTTGCCCTAGCAGTGCACGAAAGTCCCCTTTCTCCACACCCTCCCTAAGATTTGCTGTTGTTGACCTATTGATTATAAGTATTCCGACAGGTGTGAAGTGATGTCTTATTGTGGTTTCAGTTCTCATCTCTCATATTGATGATTAGTGATATTGAGCATCTTTTTATATGTCTATTGGCCATCTGTATGTCCTCTTTGGAGAAGTGTTCATTCAGGTCCTTTGCCTATTCTTTAATTGAATTGTCTTTTATTTTTGTGAGGGTTTATTTTTAGTGCTGAATTTGATAGCTTTCTTCTTAATTTTGGGTATTAACCCCTTATTAGATGTATCACTAGTGAATATGTTCTGCCATTCAGTGGGATGTCTTTTTATTTTGTTGATAGTTTTCTGTGCAAAACCTTGTAGTTTGACATAGTCCCATTTGTTTATTTTTTTCTTTTGTTTCCTTTGCCAAAGAGATATATGAGGAAAAAAATATTGCTATGAGTGATGTCCAAGATTTTACTGCCCATGTTTCTTCTAGAATTTTTATGGTTTCAAGTGTAACTTTTAAACCTTTAATCCATATCAGCTTATTCTTGTGTACAATGTAAAAAGGTAGTCTAGTTTCTTTTTTTTTTGCATGTATCTATCTAATTTTCCCAACACCATTTATCGAATAAACCATATTTACTCCATTGCATGTTCTTGCCTCTTTTGTCAGATATTAACTGACCATAAAGATGTAGGTATATTTCGAGGCTCTCCATTGATCTACATGTCTGTTTTTATGCCAGTACCATGCTGTTTTGATTACTATGGTATTGTAGTATAGTTTGATATCAGGTGGCATGATTCCTCAGTTCTTCTTTCTTAAGACTGCTGTGGCCATTTGAGGTCTTTTGTGGTGTCATGTAAAGTTTTGGAATATTTGTTCTAGTTCTATGAAATACACCATTGGTCTCCTGATAGGGATTGCATGGAGTCTATGGATTCAGTGGTTTAGGTAGTATGGACTTTGTAATTATATTAATTTAGGAAATTAGTGAACATGGTATATGCTTCCACTTATTTGTATCTTCTTCAGTCTCTTCAGTGTCTTATAATTTTCTAAGCTCAAGTTTTTTACATTCTTGGTTACATTTATTTGTAGGGTGTTTTTTTTTATGCAATTGTAAATGGGACTATTTTCTTGGTCTCCCTTTCTGATAGTTCATTATTAATGTATAAAAGTGCAACTGATTTCTGAAGATTTATTTTGTATCCTACTACTTTACTGGTTCATTTATCAGTTCTAATAGTATTTTGGTGGAATCTTTAGGGTTCTCTATACACGATATCATGTAATCTGCAAATAATGACAGTTTTACTTATTCTTTTCCTATTTGGATACCTTTTATTCTTCTTCTTGTCTGATCCCTGTGGCTAGGACTTTCAGTACTATGTTGAATGAGTGGTAAAAGCAGATATTCCTGTCTTCTTCCTGATTTTAGGGACAACACTTGTAGTTTTTGCTCATTGAGTATGATGTTGGCTGTGGATTTGTCATATATGGCCTTTATTATGTTAAGTTATGTTCCCTCTATATCCATTTGCTGATAGTTTTTATCATACATGCATGCTGGATTTTATAAATGCTTTTTCTGCATCTATTGATATGAGTATATAGTTTTTAACTTTTACTTTGTTTATACAGTGTATCATGTTTGTTGATTTGTGCATATAGTACCAACCTTTAAACTCTGGAAGAGTTTCCCACTTAGTCATGGTATATAATCTTTATATATGGTATTACTGGATTCAGTTAGCTATTATTTTCTTCAGTATTTTAGTATCTATTTTCATCTGGATTATTGGTGAACATTCTATTTTTAAAATCTATAAAACCTATTCAATGATCTATACATGTCTACTTCTAAAATATTTTTCTAAAATCGGTATAATAATTGCTTTTTCATAGAGTGACTGGGAGAATTAAATTAGATTATTAAGACATGTAATTGATTTACCTAACACATAATAAATATTTAATGAAATTTAAATATTTGTATGCAATTTAAATATAATTTTATTATCACAAACTGATTCTATGGCTCATTATAAATGCATATATGTTAATGATTTGATATAAAATTATATACACAGATACAAATGTATACATTTGCACTTAGTATATAAGCTATCAATTAGAACAAAAATGGTTGCACAGTGATATTCAAAATGATATATAGCTTTACAGCCACCTTTGGCAAAATTAGTTTACTTTTACTTCTGTTTTTTGTTATTTCTGTCCTGGGAAGTTAAATCAGAAGTTGAATATTAGTCCTCAAGATAAGATTGCACATGAGCTGTGATTCTGGTACACTTTCTATATCCCGTTTTCTCTCATTTACTCATTTATTCCTTTATTCATTATTTAAACAATATTTACTTGATCTCTACTCTGTGCCAGCCACTACAATGTACCCTTAAGAATCTTGCAGTCTTCTAAGGGAACAAACATGGAAAAGCAATGCAATGATGTGGACAACGTGCAATACATTCTTTCAAAGTAAGGAGGTATCCCCCTCTCCTAGATGACATATGGTTAATTATTATGAACATGTCTTTATACCATTAAACCAAATAGAGAATAGAAATTAAATAGATATAATTTAAAGGAGAACTTCTGTCTAAACATCTATTTTTTTTTCATCCTCTTTTCTTCATCTGCCACCTACATGCTGAAGGCATCCGAATGATTATCAGTAATTGCTACCCCTTCCTCATACCCTGGAATCCTATTTCCATCTGACTTTTTGCAGTCTGTAGGTAGATGTTCTGTAGCTTTCTCAAATTCATATTCTTAAGGCAAATTCATTATGTTTCTGCCTCCCACAGAAATCATTTCTCCTCCTCTATGTGTAGTCCTTGTTAAATGGATCACCACCCACAATATCATCCCAACAGAAGTCTTGAGTCCCAGTCCATGCTCAGTGCCTACCCACAACCCACACCAATTGGTCATCAAATCCTTCTCATCCCCTGCCAACTATTTTCCACTCCCTTCTAAGTAAATACACATAGCCCTTATGCCCCAAATTAGTAGGATAAAAAGGCATTTTCATGTTGCTAAGCAGCAGCAATTCAAAAAAAGCTCATAAAATTAAGTCAGTGACTTGGTTATTAAGTGCTATCACTACAGTGAATGGAAAATGTTCCTCTTTAACGTGGAATGGTAATTTTAAATTCTGTTGACCTATAACTTCAAAAATGCCCTTGTATCTGTCTCCACATTGATGTACTTGCTGAATTTACTTTTCCCTCCTATTACTGATAATTTTATGCTTCCAAAGGCATTACCAGCTCTGAAATCAGAATCCTTTTCAAATGCCCTATTGCTCAGGAAATGGGTGGGAGATGCATACTGCAGTACATGTTAATACAGAAGTGCATTTTCATTGCTATTAGTCATTGAAAAGGAATGATCGACATAACAAAAGTGAAAGCTACCACAGTGGGTCCTGATTATTTCCTGAGTATTCCTGAAATTTTCTTCTGGTCCACACTCCTAAAGAGTCATTTATTAATTCATAAATGTAAGTGCAAAAGTATGTGGAACATAGGGGGTCCAGAAGATATGGTACATCCCATTTTCCCTTGTAAGATATATATTTTTAAAGTATCACTGAGCCTCTAGATCCCTAAACTGCCCTAAACCTAGGAAGAAGAAACACAATAGTTTTCTTTTTCATTTTTAATGTTTTTAAAAATAGAATTATATATTGGTAAATATGAGGTTTGGGGTTAATATTAACCCTATGTAAAATGAAAAGCTTAGATACATCTTTAAAATATGAAGTTTTAAATGCAATAGTATAGTAACTACAGAAGAAAAGGCTACTTAAAAGGAAAGAAAAGATAAAGTAGACAGATACTCCTTGTAGAGATAGAAAAAGAAGATTAAGTTTGCTTTAAATATTTCTCAAGTCAATAGATTATTTCTTTCTGAGCTCCCAAATGATGATTCTTCTTTCCTTCTGAAAGAATGGAAACTTAGAATGATGTACCTAGATATTTTACATCATTTTTTGGCCTGTGCATCCTGATCAGGCATGAAAGCCTAGCACTGTTAGCAAACAACGGTGTCCTTGCTGTCTCCCTGTTGACTGGTCCTCAGCTAAAATTAGCTTTGCTGAGCAAATAGATTTGTGCAGCCACCCTAAGCAGATCACTTCCCAGAATGCCATGGGAGACACTGGCATTAGAACTTATTTCATCCTTTATCAATGGTTTTTAAATTGAATTTATTGGGTTATTTGGTTAATAAAATTATATAGGTTTCAGGTGTACAATTCTATAATGCATCATCTGTATATTGCATTGTGTATTCACTACCTCAAGTCAAGTCTCCTTCCATAACCATTTATCCCCCCTTTACCCTGTCTTACCTCCCCCCACCCTCCATTCCCTCTAATAATCACCGTACTGTGGTACATTTACATCATAGAATATTACTCAACCACAAAAAGGAAGAAACACTCTTTGTGACAGCATGAATGGGACTGGAAAGTATTACACTAAGTGAAATAAGATAAAGATGAGTACTACATGGTATAACTTATATGTGAAATCTAATGAACAAATTAAACAACAAACAAAACAGAAACACATTCATAGACACAGAGAACAGACTGATAGCTGTCAGAGGGGAGTAAATAGGGAGAAGGGATTAAGAGAAAGAAAGAAAGAAAGAAAGAAAGAAAGAAAGAAAGAAAGAAAGAAAGAAAGAAAGAAAGAAAGAAGGAAGGAAGGAAGGAAGGAAGGAAGGAAGGAAGGAAGGAAGGAAGGAAGGAAGGAAAGGAAGGAAAGAAGGAAGGAAGGAAGGAAGGAAGGAAGGAAGGAAGGAAGGAAGAGAAAGGTGAAGGATTAAGCAAAAAAAAAAGAAAGAAAGAAAAAAATAGTTATTGACAGACAAGAGTACCAATATGTTTTCATACTTACAAAATGGACAAAGGAAACACTGGAACAAAGGTAAAGCTATTGATTCACCAACACAAACCCCTTAAGTATAGACAGAAGTTGTACATGTGAAAGGATGGTTTGTGAATATCATCACACAAGTAAAGGTCATTGTGAGCAGTTGCTTATCAATTATGGTGAAGTGCTTTAGTAAAATAGTAGACTAATCATTGTATTCCATTTATTCTGCTTCCTGTAAACTAGATAAATGTGGAATTATGTATATAGTATAGTTTTTAGCATGAAAGTGGAGGGAAAGTTTATTACTTGTTTTTTTCTCTTTTTCTGAGAGATTGTTTTACTTTGAAGGTAGAGTCTTGTAAAAAGGCTGCAGGTCGCAATGTATGTGGTAATTTTCTCGGGAGGAATTCCAAACTATAGTCCATTCTTCTTTGCCTGGATGCCACACATACATGGGCAAATATATGGATGAACATTCATTTAGAGTATGCCCCACAGGAAGAGGCCAGTGCTTTGCACTTGGACATTGCTTGGTAAATATTAGTTTTTCTGATATTGCTTAGTTGAGAGTGGCTAATAGGACCCTACTTAGAGAGGGAATTGAAAGAGATGAGAAAAGGATGAACAGTGTGAGATAGATACGGGGTAATGAAATGAGAAAGAACTTTGGCTGGGGCATAGGGACTCTGAAGCCAGAAAGACCTGCATTTGAATCCTGCCATCTCTTCTTAACTACTGGCCACTACTCTCAGCCTCAGTTTACTCCTTTGCAAAACAGCAATTATACACCTATGACACAGATGGCTGTCTGGATTAATTGGGGTAACATATGACTCATCATACTCTTTACCTTGCAGACAGCAGGTCTACCCTGAGGGGTAATTATTTTTTTCCTTATTGTAGCATAGCTTTAAACAGTTTTTAAAATTAAAATATGTGTGCTACTTCAGCTTTCTTATTTTTCAAATAACCATGCTTAGAACCTATGTTATTTTGCAGTACTTTCTTTTTTTCCTTTTCCGGTATTCTTTTATAGTCTTCTCTTTTTAGCACCCGTTGTTTCTAAAGTTTATATAACCCTCTGCTCTCAATAAGGAATGATTGACTGAAGAATCCTGGGGAGTGATCCTGCATCCCAATGAGAAGTTGCAAACCTTCTGTTACCCTAAGACTTTACCCCTCTCTCCTCCTTCTCCCTCTTTTCCTTCCAGATAATAAACCTATTCGGTGCTTGAGCTCTTTGAGTTTTAGATCCAGATATGTACAAACATATTTGAGGGGGAGGTGGTGAGGAATGCTGTCAGTGGTAAACTCATCGACCTAATTCTAACTTTGCAGAGAAGATGTATTTGGCGGAAGAGAAACTAGAGATGTAAGCAGGCCAAAAGCTGTCATCATCATAACTGTCTTCTTCAAGGGAGCATCACCTGCTTACATGGATTGAGAGAGACAAATATAGGATGAGTTTTTAAAGTTTGCTATTCCAGTGGGTAGAGGTGGATGAGGAGAGATCATCAATTTACCATTTATTTAAATTATGCTCAGTTTTAAAACCAAGTTCATCTGCCAGAGATTCCCACCATAAAACTTCACACTTCTTCATTCCAGCTTCCCCATCCAGTTCATTTGCACAGTGTATCCTCTGCCTAGCCTCTGTTCCAGAGAGGCTACTCTTCGTGTGAGTTGCTAGGTTCTCAGTGCACTGTGTTCCAAAGTTAATATCATGCCATGGCACCATATGGGTGATGACAGAAAATAACAGCCTTTGAGGTCTCACCGTTCTGGGGCGGGAGGGGGATGTGAGACTTAATTAATGAATGATGTAAGATCCTCCACAATCCTGAGATAAAAAACTACAAAATCAGAGAACTGCTATTTCCCTAGTTCTACATAGGTACCTACCATGTTAACAGGGATTGAAATAGCTATTCAAATGTAAAATGTGTATCATGCACAGGTGTGTGTGTGTGTAAGTGTGTAAATAATCACTACATTTAGTCCTGGAAGGGACTTTAGGCTGGCCCCTCATGTTACATCTTTAAAAACTGAGGCCCAGACATGATTTTTCCCCAAATCATTGAGCTTCTTAGAGCCAGATGCCAAACTGGAATCCAGCTTTCTTAGGCCCAGTGCTTGCAACATACAAGCCTGCCTCACTATGGATGTTCTGTACAGAAACTAAAGACAAATAGTCTGTGATGAACTTAAACCTTTTTTCAAGTATAAGCAGGATTATTGCTGTTCTATGAAATATCGTAAATGACTTTTCATCCCATTGGGCATAGGGCAAGAAATAGTTTTAAAGCCACCTCTATGCTTGGGAAATATTACTGGCAACAATCCATGTTATTTGGCAAGGCAGCAGCCACCTCCCACCAGTGACTGGAGTTTAGTGTATTATTGTGGTTGTGTGGAGGCATTGTTGGAAATCACTCATAGGAAGTACATAGAGGCTTTCTGTGTAGCAGGCCAAAAGCAAGATCCAAAAGTGATGCATTGGCATAATTCGATCTAGCCTAAAATTGTTTCTGTGGAATAGGATAGTAGTCTAAGTCATAATAGAATGAATTCTGGACTTCGAATCAGGTAACTTGAGATTAAAGACCCAAGCCAACATTCCCCTTAATAACAATATGATTTGTGGCAAGTTACTGAGCCTCTCTGAGCCTCAAGGTACGTTTTTCCAAAACTGAACTTATAATTTCTAGATCATGTAGTTTGGGAGAGATGTATCTCAGATAGTTTAGGTAGAGTTATCGGCTTTGAATAGTGCTAATAACCTGTCTATAGTATAATGGACTATCAGCTAGAGGTGTAATATTTTGCATATAAATCTAAGCAAAGATGTTAGCAGTGATGAACATGCATCTTGAGGGTTTGTTATGTACAAGTCAACCCTCCGGAGACCAGCAACAGAGAAGAAAGTGTTTATACAACGAATCGGAACACCTCTATGTGCCACTGATTACATAGCTTCACTTTGGTATCGCACTTCTAGACAGTGCCATTTATTACCACACAAAAAAATGGGTGGCTAGTAGCTCTGGAAAAAGATGAAACAAAGAACACTAGAAGCTACTGTGTCAAAAACTTCACTTTTGTAGAAAAATTTGACCTTTCTTGTAGCTTTACTTACATATGTTTGTTTCTGTTTAAATTTTATTTTGGCATCGGAGTTGACTTAGTGAATTAATTCAAAGTCTTCAAGAAACCATGCTCTTCTCTCTTTCCCACTTCTTTTCCCCCATTGGAATTCAGGCTGGTTCATGGAAAAGGTTTTAGATACTAAATAGTCTGTGTCTGTTTCTCTAAGAATAATGCGTTTACGTCATTCTTCCAGGTAGCTTCAACTAAGCAACTCATGTTTTTATATAAGCAGTTATAGGAATTCATTTCCACAATGACTTTTATTGGTCTCTTTACATTTTATAATGACTTCAAGTTCTGGTCAACACTAGTGGCCTGTACACAGATCCTTATAGGTTATTGTGGTAATTCCATTTTATTTTAAAGAGATGATCAACCACCATCTGTCTGACATTGTCTGGGTGGGTTTCTGTCTGACAGAAGATGATGGGAGGTAAACAAAATAACCTTTGGATTGTGTATTTCAACTGTATGAAGCCATGGAAGTAAAGTAGGTAAAAACAAATGAATGGATTTCATGAATCTTCCTGCATTGTTGATGACATCCATTCAGATAAGTTACTAATTCATTCAGTGCTTATTTATTGTCACATTGTTTCTAGATGTTGGAGAGACAAAATGGGTTAAAATATGCCCTCTGTATGAGGTAGTTTCAAGTTTTGGGGGCCCAGGACCTGGGGAGGTAATTATATTATAGTTGTAGACACAATGCAAATGCTATGACAGGCAAATTGTTCTGTTAAATTTCCCTAACTGAATTTGGGGTGGAATCATTTCTGGGAATATTTCCCAAAAGGGTTATGCTCAAACTGAGGCTAAAGAAGTAGAAATTAGCCAGTAGAGAAAAACTGAAGAGAGTATGAGCTCTTAGCTTCTGCCCCATGGCATTTTCATCTGTCACTCCAGGACTGGTGGACCACAAAACATGCCTCCAAGTGGCCCTTTAAATAACAACTGAGAGGACATAGCAAAGAACAAAGCTGATTCTATCACTAGAATTAAGAGAAATGTAGCAAAGTGCACTGCTATGGGGTACTTCTCAGTGGGGAACCTGTCTTGGGATCAAAATGGTAGTAACTTATTGAATACTTCATGTAGGCTAAGCATTTTACACCTGTTATCCTATTTAATCTCAATAACAAATCTATAAGTAAAATTATGATTATTGTTTCAAATTATGGAGATTAATCAATGAATGAAGGCTTATAGAAAAGAGTAGGTTATTTTAGATAGATAGATGATAGATAGATAGGAAGAAAGAAAAAGAGTAAGGATTAAGAATCTGATTTACTTGAGTCCAAAAATCATGATCTTTGGCCTATGTTGCCTTATCTTTATGAATTGCATTTGTCATATTGCATTTATTATGGGCACCACAAGTGCTGAAAAGTTTAAATTGGAGAAAGCTACAAAAGCCAGGCAAATAATGAAGAGAATTGTATTTGGGGGCATATACAAATATATTAGAGATTATTAAATAAAGCCCAAGTAATAGGGAGGCAATTTATTCACACATATAATGCTAAATGGAACTGGAATTATATATAACCCAGATCAACATTATATAATGATTTTAATGAATGTGGAGGTTATTGACTATTTGACAACCTCTGTAGGGTAAAAATCTATTGGATTTTCAAAGTCATCTCATAGGAAGTATTGGAAGCTGAAACCCTTGAGGGACGCAAAGCTAAATTGGGTAAAATGTGCCTCTAATCTCCAAGATGATCTGTTGTTGTAAAATGTATGCACAGACACACACACTAGTCAAAAGTACTTTTAATTTCTACAAGTTGCATGTCTCAGTTTATTTAAATAATGGTTTTAATCTTAGAAGAGAAAACTTTTTAAAAATTAATTTACAGGAAAAACTAAAACAGTGCAGGATACGTTGTAGAAACTGAACTCTTCTTACGGTGGTAAGGAAAACATGCATTCATTTACAAATAATTAGTTTTGCAAAGACATACGTGAGTGGAAGTTCTTGGAAAGGAGGCAAAGAATTAATTTCCCAAAAGGCACTGCAGATAAAATTGTGGTTGGCACATCTCATTCTGCAGATAACCTCTTATTGGTATCTTGTCTGTTCTCTTAGGTGACATTTGGAAATAGTGGTGCTCTAATGATTGTCCAATCATGCAAATGAGAAAGGTACCTTTCAGACATTGCACTCTGGACAGACACTCTGAGCTCAACCTTGGTCTGGTTCCTTCTTAGGAAGCTATAAAAAGAATGAGCAGAAGTAATTTCCTAGACCTCTACTGAGTGGGAGTTTTGGGCTTTTTATCCTGCCCAAGCCCCCTGGATTCTTCTTATTCAACATGGAAGAGAAGATTATGGTATTGAAAGGAACCATCTAATTGGCCTGGTATTTTTCCATTTGTTTGTTCTAAATCTGAGTCACACTAGCACTTGTGTTCTCTTGTTCTGTGCTTACTTAAGTGCTAATGTCCTATCATGTGTGTGTGCACACACACATACATACACACATGTGTGTCCTTTCTCATATATACACATACGTATGATATACAATAAATTATTATGATATACAGCATATACGCACACACACGTGTGCGATTCTTTCATGTATATCATCTCTTGCATCCCAGGCAGTCCAGGCCTCGGTTGCTTCTCTGATGACAGGATAGCTTCCAATACTGTCTTTGCCATTTTAACTAGTACCTACTGGACTCAGTGAAATCTATCATGATCTCCCCATTACAAACATAAAAAAGGATAGATTCACTATCCTGCCACTTAAAGTATTTTATAATATGGAAACAATCTATATGTCTAGCTTTTTCTTATATTTTCTTTGCTACATTTCTTAACCTTTTCCTATATATACATGAGGTCTGTCTGGAAAAAAGTCCAGCCATTATTAATATAATAACATGTAACCCGGTTTGCGCAACATCCATGTAACCTGGCAGCCAAGGAGAGTGGACTGGAATGTGCATGTGTGAATAATTATGACTTTACCGTTCTAGTCAGTGGGATAGTAGATGCCATTGAGTGAGTATGTATAATGTGTGGCCATAGCATTCAAAATGACTGAGTGTATAGAGCAATGAATCTGCATCAGATTTTGTGTTAAGTCTAAACATTCCTCCGTGGAAACTACTGGGATGATTCACAAGGCCACGGCTATGGGCGACTGGTGACTGGCAGCTTCAGCACGACAACACAGCCACTCAGGCACCACAGCTGGTGCAACTTTTCGGTGAAACATCAAATCAGGTGACTCAGCCCCCTACGGCCCAGATTTGGTGCCCTGTGACTTCTGGCTTTCGCCCAAACTAAAATCACCTTTGAAAGGGAAGGTATTTCAGACTGTCAGATTCAAGAAAATATGACGCGGCAGATGTTGGAGAATCGGAGAATTATGTGAGGTCCCAAGGTGCCTACTTTGAAGGGGACTGAGGTGTCATTTCCCTATGTACAATGTTTCTTGTATATTCTTCTACAAATATCTCTATTTTTCATATTACATGTCTGGATACCTTCTGTACAGACCTCGTATGTGCTTTTGCTCCAATAAGGCTGGTGACCGACTACTCACTGTTGCTGAAAATTGGTTCATACTTGGCCACTTTCCAGCTTTTGCTCAAAGTGCGTCCTCTGCTTTTACCACCATCCCTTGTGCTCATTGTGATCCAGCTTCTCTGTTGACATCATCTACCTATTGAAACTCTGCTGTGTGTGTGCGTGTGTGCGGGTGTGTGTAGCAATATTCCATAAAAAAGAATGGAATCCTACCGTCTTACCATTTGTGGTAACATGGGTAGACTTTGAGAGCTTCTGCTAAGTAAAATAAGTCAGAAAAGGAAATACTGTGTGATCTTCCGTATGTGTAGGATCTAAAACAGAAAACGAAGGCCCTAGCTCATAGACACAGCGGACTGATGGCGCCAGAGGTAGGGGTTGTCGGGTGGGGTAATGGTTAAAGAGAGTCGAAAGGTACAAATGTTCAGTTATAGAATAAATATGTCATGGTGCTGTAACATACAGCAGGGTGACTATCATTAATAGATATACTGTATTGCATCTTTGAAAGTTGCTAAGACAGTAATTCTTAAATGTTTTCAATACCAGAAAAAATATGCAGTTGGTATCATGACAGATGTTAGCAAGATTTGTTGTAGTGCACACTTCACTATATATGCAAATATCAAATATTATGTTGTTCACTTGAAACTAATATAATGTTGCATGTCAATTATACCTCAGTAAAAAAAGAAACATACAAATCATTACAGGTCAGGGGCATTAAAAATAAATTAAGAATAATTGAATATATGAATACCAAGGACTACTGTAGTGCTAAGAAGGGTGGTGCTGAAAGTCAAGTACATTACATAGTGCCTTACAGAATTAAAAACAGAAGTGGAAATACATGGACAAAAAGGAACATATTTGTCAAAATGTTAACTAGGATTGTAGTTGGATTATAAGATTTTGTGTTGTTTTCCTTTTAAATATTTGTGTCATTTTGACATTCCATCAGACTTCATTCTGTTATAGATAGAAAAAATATGATAAAAATAAACTCAGGTCTTCAAAAATTTTAAAAAATAAATGAAATAGCTACAGTTCTAAAGCATTTTTAGTTTGATTTCATTTGAAAGCTTTTGATATGGCCAATAATATGAATTCTTAATACATATCAAATGATTCTGTACAGTATTGACAATGATGAGTTCAAATTCCAGAAGTGATTTATATTCCTTGTAAGGTCGCCCACAGAAGGTAGTGATCACTCACACTTTTGCCTTCATTCTAATGGGTATAATTAAAAATAAAAGCAATTTTACAAGGTAAATACGTATCTCTGGTATAAAATCAAGTAGAGTGACTGATGGTCTCTGTCCATCAGTGATCCGTAAGTGTCTGCCACAATATTGGCATGAAAAGCTTATTCCAAGGAAATGCTGGACTAAGTGATGCAAATGTTTTCTTATTTCTTTTTTAATGAATAGTTGTTTGAATTTATTCATTCAACCAGTATGTATTGAGTATCTGCTTTAGACCAAGGACCACTGTAGGCTCTGGGAACTGACAAAAATTCTGGCCTTTTTGGAGTTCACAGGTTAGGTTCTATATATGTGGGATGGCAAAGGGGTGTATGAAAGTAAACAAATATATCAAGTATATACATGTCTAAGGAAACACTGTCCCATAGAAATTTCCTCAATGGCAGAAGCGCTGTATGGCTGTACTTTCTAGTATGGTAGCCATTGGCCACATGTGGCTTTTGAACATTTGAAAGATACCTAGTACGAATAAAGATGGGTATTTATTTATTTATTTATTTATTTATTTATGTTTTAATTATTTTATTGTTGTTAAATCACAATTGTCTGCATTTTTCCACCACCCCAGCCAAACCCACCTCCCTCCCTTGCTTCCATCCTCCCCCTTGGTTTTGTCTATGGTCCTTTACAGTAGCTCCTGAAAATCTTTCCCCTCATTGTCCCCTCCCCCTCTCCTCTGGTTATTGTTAGATTGTTCATAGCAACTCAATTTACAATAGCCAAGTGCTGGAAGCAACCTAAGTGCCCATTAGTAAATGAATGGATCAAAAAACAATGGTACATTTACACAATGGAATACTACTCAGTAGAGAGAAAGAAGGAGCTCCTATCCTTTGCAACAGCATGGATGGAGCTGGAAGGCATTATGCTAAGTGAAATATGCCAGACGGTGAAGCACAAATACTGTATGATCTCACCTTTAACTGGAACATAATCAACAAAAGAAAAAAGATTGACATTTTAAATTTTATTTCATTGTAACTAATTTAAGTTTAAACTTAAATAGCCACATGGGAATAATGGCTACCATTTTGGAGAGGTAAAGTCTACTACAGAGCTGTAACAATGCATGAAGGCAAATCCATGGGGGCGGGCAGGACACAGAGGCATGGCTGCAATTATAAATAGAATGGTCAGAAAATTGAGGAGGCATTTGGGTAAATAACTTAAAAAAATAAGGTGAAAGAGCAATCTATATAGATATTTAGAGGGAAATTGTCCAGGCAGAGGAAGCAGGCGGTGCAGAAACCTCGAGGTGAGAGGTGCCTGGCTTGCAAGAGGAATGACTTGGAAGCCAGGGAGGATGCAGCAGAGTGAGGGTGTGGACAAAGGTGAATGAGAACAGAAAGTCTGTGGCCATGGAGAGGAATTAGGGGCTCTACTCTAGGTTTAATGAATTCACATATATCTGTATCACTTAATTCACTTAATTCTATATAATATTAGCATTAACTGAGTGTGTATACACACACACACAAAAGCATCTATTTATCAATATGCAAACCTGTGTATTTATACTTACAGGTAGTGTTAACACTACCTTTGAGTCCCTAAGACTCAAATACCACAAGAGCCTATTTGTTCACCTAAAGCCCTTTGTTGACGTGCAGGTCAGCTACAGTATTTTTCTGGCCATATTTAAGTTTCATAAGTGAATCTAGAATTTTAACTGTTCTGTGATTTTGCCTTGCATTTCCCTATTACACTAAGTAGCATTTATAAGCACAACCCTCTTCAGTTCTCTCCTTGCCCCCGCAACCTTACTGTTTTCATTTCCTGGGATTGTTTATCTATCAAATTCAAATGTATTTGAAATATAGTAAGAAAACAATATGCCAATTTTTATAGGCAGATAATTGTGCAATACTAATGAGATTTATAGATCATGGTGCAGAAGGAGATGTGAACGCACAGCATGTTGAGAAGAAAGAGCATTAGTCATATGAAATTATACGGATGTTAAGGAAATTGCAGGTATTCAGATTTCTCTTGAATTTCATCTCACTGAAATAGACCTGTCATATGTTAATTCATCTTGACATATATTGACACTTAGCTGCCATATAATAGACTTTTATCCTAGATTTTGGCTTTACCTATGATTTTAAAGAAACTTTATTACTTTGTAGAGAGAGTTATCATGCCCACTTTTTAAAGTTTAGTTTTCAATAAAAAATGTATATATACAGCCATGTCTTTCTTTAATTAAATTTTAATATTTTGGTATTGTTGTCTTCTTAATTTACTTTCTTATTTTATTAATTTAATCAGCTAATTATCTTATTAAATAGTTTGTATATAAAGAGACATGGGAGAAGATGAGAGAAGGTATTAATATTATTTGAGTGCCCGCTAGATGCCACGTTTGGTAAAAATAATGATGCTATCTGTTATTTTTCAGGAACATTTAAAACATTTATTAAAAGAAGAAAAGAATGAAGAATGGCTGTTATCATGATCATCTTGTACTATGCCCTGTACACGCATTATTTCATTTAATTTGTATAGCAGACTTGCAAGGTAGTTAGTATGGCTTTCATTTTAAGGATAAGGAAATTAGAAAGATACAGAAATTTACCTAAATACACAGGCACTTCTAATACATGATAATACCAGGACTGACCCATTGTATTTTGAGGGGGAGGGATTGTTCTTTTTTGGACTCTAAAATCTGTGTTCCTACATCATAATGTCTCTCTCAGTTACAATTTACTAATACCTGAAAAATAATATTTTTATGCCCTGGCTTTGCTATTTACATGCTGTATTTACTGTTTCTTACTAAGGTTACTTACTCTTGATCAGCCTTAGATTTCTTGTCTATAAAATGGGGATATTAATATAAAATATCTTATTAAGTGATTGTGATTATTACATGAGATAATACATATAAACAAGCAACAAAGTGCTTCAAACAGAATAATCACTCAATAAATGTTAGCTATTATTTATCATTTTACTTCAAGTTTCTGCATACATAAGTAGGAAATAGAACAAATTATCTGGCATGTTAACTCCACGTGTTGTCATACAATAGATATTCTAACTCTTATTATGTTCTTCAGTCTTTCTAACCACACCACTTTTAAATTTTGATCTTCCATAATTTACAGATTATGTGCAACCAGATACTATTATTAATGAGCTTAAAGGAAAATTGATTAACCTCCTAATGACTTCCTTCCCCAGAACTGAAATGGAGCCTGGATTTCCTCAGATGCTCTGTGATTGCTGCTGCCGGCCTGTAATTAGTTATTTTCAGAAAGGCCGACTTTGACATCTCTTCCAGCCCTGTACTCCCCACCCCCCGCACCTAAGAATTTGAAGTTTTCCCATTACTCCGATGACTTGTTACAAACTCTGTTCCTCTTGGTGCAGAACATTGAGAGGTGTGCTGGTGATGCTGTTTGTTTTCATGGTCACTTTTTGTTTCATAACTGGAGAAATTCACAGAAATATTTTATGCTCTTCTTCTAGTTTCTGGGAATCAATCCCCTGCGTCTCTCTCTTCCAGTTCTGTGTTCTTTCTGGGCTGTCCTTGTTCCCTTGACTCCCAAATTCTGCTTCTTAGCCTTGTTTTAGAAGACAACTAGCCTGTTCTAATCAAGTGATCCATTTGGTATCATGAAAGTCTTGTCTGTCTTCTAGAAAAAAAAGGTGTCCATTTGAACAAAAAGAAAAACCCTGGATTGTGCTACCTTGTACCTCCAAGTCTGAGGCTTGACTCACAAAACAGAAGGGATAATCAGGGAGAGGATAAAGAAAATCAGTCTTTTGGGCTGGCTAACTTCGTAAAACAAACAAGCAGGCATTTTAGTTCTGAAGATGTGGGAGCTAATGATGGCTAAAAGAATAGCCAGCTTCCGTCACCCATCTCCCACAAAAGAAACAGTCAAGTTCATCTTTATTAAGTAAGATTTAGCAAATATGAAAGTCTCAGTACAGCTCTAAAGTCATAGTAGAAATCTATAGGTTTTGCAGTTACATATATAAGCAAAAAAAAAAAAAAAGAAGGAAGGAAGGAAAAAAGTGTGGGGGGAGAGAGAGAGAGAGAGAGACAGGGAAAGAAAGAGAGAAAGTAAAAGAAATGCAAGAGGAAAGGGGAGGGGGCGAAGACTTACATTTGCTTTAACAATTGATAGTTTACCCGAAGCAGTTTATGATGAGAATGGCACCCCAAGATGATATATAAAAAGGACCACTGTTTGAACAATAATTGTTTAAATCTTTTTAATACTATATAAAAATACATGTAACTACATAAAAATACTTGCAACTAAATAAGAGGGGAAATTTCCCTTCTTATTTTTCTTACTTGCTTATTTGTTCTCTCACACACACACACACACACACACACACACACACACACACACACAGATTAATCTCATTACCAGCTTTGAACAAAGAAAGCCATGTTCCTCAACTCACAGACCATTTTCCTCTTTGCTTTCTTGAATGCTCTGCACATTTCCCTCTCAGTCCTCTGGCCTCTGGGCTTGCCAAAGAGTGCCTATTCTTTGAGCTCCCTCATTCGGCTTTTTGCCTTCCTAAGCAGTTCTTAATTCTTTCCTTTGCTTCTTTCTTGAATCAGTCCTGAGCTCGGTCCTTTCCCAGACTGTCTTAGTGTTTTTCACTCCATGGGGAAATTTCCATGGGCCTCCTCATATTCATGCAATCAAGGCCAGGGGCATGTCTTTTTATTTCTTGGACCCAGCAGGGGTTTCCTGCCTGTTTTTGTATGTCATTTTCTGAGTTAATTGGACTAATCAATCTAATGAATTTTCCTGAAGTTGCTCAACAGCCACTGTAGCTCTGAGAGCTATCTGGACTACAGTCCACAGCATGGAGTAAGACAGGTCTGAGTTTAAATTCTCTTCATTCCAACTAACAATCTGTGTGGGGCTCAAATTTCTTTTTTATGCTTTTCTAGGTGTGTGAGTCTGAGCAAGTACTTACATTCTCTCTGAGCTCCTCTTTTCTCATTGGAGATTATATTTGAGACTATATTGTTATCCTCCATGTAGATTGAAGTAAGTATTAAGTATGTAAAATATATTACAGAAAACTTGGCACATATTAGATGCTCAATCGGTGTAGCAATCAGTAGGAAATACATTAAAATTTTAATTTATTAATGCTTCACTCTCACTCTGTTGCTTGACATGAGACCTGCCCTTGCTCACAGCAACCTGAGTAGGGGGACTACGTACCAGAACATCATAATTTTATGACAGGAAGAAGACCTTGGGGATGGCTGTTCCAACTAACAGTGCTCTTACTGTTTTGCCTACTAGGAAAGGGGTTTTCCATAATTTGAAAGAATCTACTTAATATCCTTAGCTCCTGAATAGCAGAGCTAAGACGCCTGGCCTCTTGACTCCAATCTGGTGTCCTTTCCCCTGACACATGTTCCCCACAAATGTATGCCCACAGAAAATGCTCATACATCGTATCCTCATGGGTGCCGGCAATGCCAAGTTTTGTCACGCGAGCCAACATGCCATTCCTTGTGCTCTTATTCAAAAATGATCAAAATGCAAATGAGTGGGAACTCTTCCTAGGCACAACTTTGAATATCTTCTGATTGTAAAAATGAAGACATTATTTATGGACTTTGCTACTCTGATATTTATTATAAAAAATTACACGAGACGCTCCTTAAAATATCGATCCACTGGTCTTTTGTAAAACAAGTCAAGAACTGTTTGTTCTAAGGTGAGTTTTGCTTTTAAGTGTTTTTGGACATTCAGCTTTTAACAAAAGGGCAGGATGGAAAGCAATCAGAGGTGTTGCTGGCATCCCGATACTGAGATGTATCTTATCCAAACCCAGTCTCTGTGGCTTGTGCCTTGTTTTCTGGTTTCCTTTAATTGGCGGTGTTTCTACTTAGCCATTTCACTAGAATGTCTCAGTGATTACTCCCCAAGTTATTGTTTCTTCACATGCTGCCGTGCAGTAGTCACATAGCTTGATCACTAAGTATGTGGAGTCTAAATTTCCCTACTTGGATTTCAGTTCAGCTTCCAGTGTTGACTGAATGTGGGATCTTGAGTAAATTATGTAGCATCTCTGCACCTTGGTTTCCTCATCTGAAAAAATGAAGATCATAATAGTATCCACTTCATTGGGCTGCCAAGATGTTTATATCATATATGTAAAGAACATGTATTTTGTCTGCATTTAATAAATGTGAAGAGCTTAATAGAATGCCATACTTAGTTGCTATCATTTGAAGCATTGACAAGTATTATCTTTTTGCTGGGAGCTCCACTCTAACTGTACCGACTGGAAGAGATCTCATGATTCATTTAGTAATTTCTGAACATTTAGCTTCCTAGTAGCATCAGAGATTTTTTTCATGCTCTCACAGTCCCTGTATTTCCCTTGTGTTTATCTTGCCTACGCCATGTACAAGTTGTCTGTTTTTACAAACTACTAGAAGTTCCCAAAATGAGCATGCAATTACCCTGAGTGCTTTGCTCCTAAATCCACAATAACAAGCATTTAGTTTGTTTTTCATAGCTGTTGTGCTTAATTAATATTTATACAGAGCTTAGTGAAATCATGAAAATTAACAGATGTCCTTACCTAAACAAGTGGTGAACATATCAACAATCACAATAAGAACAGTAATGCTACAATAGTACCTATTTTGGATTACTCCGACTCATTACTGAGTCTGGTAAGCAGAGTTTCCTATCTGGTGACTATCCAATCTGGTAAATGCCTCGTCAGGCAAATAAACATGCCTCTGAGGATATTTTAAGATATTAACATGAGGTAAGAACTTTATATAAATGACAGTGGCAGCAGCATATGTGGTTTATTCTGTTCCGTGGAAAATTCTGGAAATATAGTAGTCCCCTTTATCCATGTTTCTCCTTTCTGTGGTTTCAGGTATCTTGTAGTCAAAGGCCATTTGAAAATACTAAGTGGATAGTATTCCAGAAACAGTTTGTACACTTTAAATTGTGTGCCATTCTGAGGAATGTGATGAAATCTCTCGCCATCCCTCTCCATTCTGCCTGCGATGCGAATCACCCCTT
This sequence comes from Tonatia bakeri, assembly GCA_004024845.1. Classification (NCBI taxonomy): domain Eukaryota; kingdom Metazoa; phylum Chordata; class Mammalia; order Chiroptera; family Phyllostomidae; genus Tonatia; species Tonatia bakeri. The sequence goes on from PVIA01001798.1 coordinate 63,818, forward strand.
TGTCCAGCGTATCCACGCTTGTGTTCTAGTAGCCCTCATTTTACTTAAAAATTACTCCAAAATGCAAGAGTAGTGATGTTAGAAATTCTGATATGCCAGAGAGAAGCCATAAAGTGTACATAAGTATAGGAGGAAAAAACAGTCTGGTAAGGTCTGGGACTGTCCATGGTTTCAGATGTTCACCGGGGGCCTTAGAACGCATCCTCAGATAAAGGCGAACCACTGGATAGTGCAGAGTTGGTATGATAGTTATTAAGAATTATAAAGGATGCAGGCTTCTTCTATGCCTCTGTTCTAGTATTCTAACATGAAGTTTTAAGCCTCAAGGTCAAAACATGAAGCATGGTGGCTGCCAACTCTCTGGCTATTGCATCCACATTCCAGGAAGCAGAAAGGCAAAATGGAGGAAGGACGTTATGAAGTTATTTATACCCTGAATTTACTTCTTTAAAGCATCATTCTTGAAATTATCTTAGGACTCTGACTTATATTCCGTGTGGTCAGGACTTAGGGATATGACGATACCTAGGGACAAAAGATTCTAGGAAACGCAGTTTTTTATTGTGGGGTTCTGTATAGGTCCCAAACTAAAACTAGGATTTTAAAGGAAGAAAGGGAAAATGGCCTTTGGGTGGGCAAGTAGCAAATTAAATTCTGACCTTTTATTTTGATCTGGTATTTTGTTGCTTTTCCTTGGTACTTCAATTTCTCAGATATATTCACTTCCTATGAAGCATTCTTTTGCATATTTATTTGAATTCTCTTTATAATTAATGATTTCTCCTGTTTGTTTTTAAGTTTATTAACATTTAGCACTTGCTTTTAAAAAATCTCAAAAAACTTCCCAAATACACATGCCGAAGAGTACACTTTATTTTCTTACTCGTTTTAGTTAATGAAATTTTACTATGTACCTTCTATGTGCCAGGCACTGGTTTAGGTGCAGGAAATAAAAGAGTGAACAACACAAAATATCAGCCAACATGGGGCTTACTCTCGATGGGGGAAGATAACAGATAAGCAAATCTATAATATGATGACAGACTGCAGTAAATAAAGCATAGTAAGGGAGAGCGGGAGCAGAGAGCTGGAGGAGGAGGACTGTCTGTGACAAGGTGTTCGGGGGAGGGTTTACAGCAGAGAGGACAGTAACGCAAGTGCCCTCAAGGGAAAGTGCTTGAAGAAACTTCTCCCTGCTGTGCTCAGGAAATGCATGGAGGGCCAGGCAGCTGGACTTCAGGAACTGAGAGTTTAAGGAGTTAAGTTCAACAGGGAGAGAGATCAGGGAGATCTGAGTGCACCAAAAGGGGAGGATAATCCCAGCACCTTAAAATGAAGCTAGCATGGTATCTGCAGCCAAAGCAAAATAGAAAACGAAATGACCGTTGCCATGTTTGAGTGTTTTATTTTTCTCTTCTTCAGTTCACCAAGTGTTTAATGATTGCGTACCATGTGGGAGACTCTTCCATTAGGTCCAGAAGATAAAACGTGGATATGGAACATTCTCTGTTGTCATGGTGCTTACTCTCTAAGGACTTTGGATCAGCTCAGAAAGTCTTGAGCCCTAAACTTTATAGCTGTGTATCCAGGAGATTTCCCCCCACCACCACCCCGCCCGCCTTTCATGTTCTCTTCTCCTTATTGGAATCTTTATATACAAAATAAGTCTTGAACACCATAGCTTTATTCTATGTGTCCCCTGTCTTGAGGCATACAGAAATCTTAATACTCCATTCTATTCTTGACCTGTCATGTCTCTTTTCCTAAAGGATCCTGCATTGTGTAAGTTGTATAGGGCTTTTCACATACCACTTCCTTCGCCTTGCAGGCCCTTCCTCCCTTCTCTGACAAAGTTTGATTCTTCCTTCATGGTGTCTCCTTTGAAAAGATCTCCCTACTTCTTTCCCACAGAGCTAATTGTTTTGATCTGTATTCAGCCCAACACTTCTCTTATATTAGGCATCGTGGTATATTATCATGATTATGTGCCCATATTCTCCTTTCCCACTGGAATACAGGTTTCTTAAGAATTGGATGCAGTGCTTTATTTACTGTGGGAACTCTGCTATCTAGCAAAGTTCCTGGCACATATTTAGTGTCTAAATATGTTTGTTACATTAAAAAATGCCCCATTAAAGATAAGACTAAGGTTAATTCTACACTGTAGAGTACAGAAAATGCACAGAATAGGTTTTGGTTATGTAATCTCTTTCCTCGAAAAATCATTTCTTGAAAGGAAGTTCTCAGCCTTTATCACAAGTTATGTCTAAGTGAAATATGTGTTTTCACATTCCAATTAAATCTGGAACATCATCTACTATTTATATTATCGGAAGCATCTAGTGGCCTCACGCTCCTGCATAGTTCTTAAATTGAATTGACTTAGATTTTATCTATGTTATGATGGACAGTAGGCTCACCAGTCTGCTGTGAAACAGCCACCTTGAGGGAAGCATAAATCCTAGACCAATCTTATGTTTATGAATGTGTAAACTTATTTACTAGACCACAGCTCTTCACTAGACTGTGAACTCCTTCAGGACAGGGACTTAGTGTATTTATTCTTGCATATCCTGTTCAAGTTTCTGGGATCAAGGTGCGTAATCCCCTACCTGAATTTCTTAGGGGGCAGTGGTGTGCTGGTAAATGTTTAACAACTGGTTCTTAGAAAACACACACACACACACACACACACACACACACACACACACACGTACAAACACAGAAAAGCCCTGATCTGTAGCTCTCTTATTTTCTTCTGTAAATACTCCCACATTGGATAATCAGGCGACCAAACAGAAATCATTGAGTATGAAGTTGGGAAGAGATTCATACTATTGGCTGAGTCAAAAGCTGACTAAAGCACTCAGCACACTATCACTAGTTGTCTAAATGGATTTAAAAATTCAGATGTTTTCTGATTTGAAGAAGCTAATATGTGAATATAGTATATATTATGCCTTCAGAGGTGTGTGGGGGTAATAGTTGTAATAAAATACACTAATATTACTGCATTAAAATAAACAGTTGTTGACACTAAGAGACATATAAATGCCAAATATATAAAATAATGACTTTCAGTGTTCAGAGCTTTGTTTTACAATCACATAGAAAGTATTAAGACTCTGTCCATATTTTTAAAAAGAATGCTTCAGTGGAAAGCTATCCATGTGCTAGAGCACACCTGTCCATGCTGGCCCATTCTAGTCCTGGTCGTTGTCTTTAAGTTACTTTGCACCTCTGTAAATTATAGGTAGCTGATGGAAATGCAAACTCTGTCTTGGCCAGCAGAATTTCAATTACTTTCCCGTTCCCAGTGGAAAAATTAGTTTGTCTTCATTTGCAAGTTAGCTCAACATTCCTGTACCGCATGTAATTTTGTAGTGTTTTGACTTTGACTCTGAACTGGTTTAACAACTTCGTGGCTTCCTCGTATTATGATTGACCATAATTAATTCTGTAAACATGTGTATATTTTTATATGTGCATGAGAGTTATGATTTTACATTTTTTAATGTTTCTTTTGACACACGATGGGATAACATTAGACTTGTTCTAGGCAGCTTCTGAGAGCAGAACAGGGATTGGTGTTGAAACATAGGAAAGGTTTCAGTGTCCGGTAGCATTTTCAGGCATGGAAAGCCAGGTGACGCTGGTGTGGGCTTCCCTGGAAGTTTGACTCCCATCACTGGGAGTGCTCCACGGAGACTCAGTGCCTCTGACGGCCATATGGAGAAGTTGCTCTGGGAGTGGATGAAATGCTTGTCTTTAAAGTTTAGTTTAAGCCGAAGTCATTTCTGTGGTTCCAGCTTCTCCCTTGAGTATGACTCAGAGGGCATAGAAATGCTCAATGAATCACTAGTTACCTAGGATGACCAGGAGCTTGGGTAAATCCAGATGAAGTTAGGCCTTATTGGTATCTGTATGACTAAGGAATTCATTAAAGTTCTCTTTCAGGAAATCAAGGATGTTTTAATTATAAGAAAAGTAGCTTGAAAATCCCTTGACTCTCTTATTCTGTGAAGTCATGGGTCCTGGCTTTATGGGTGATTGTTCCATATTCACAATTTCCCACAGCCCTTACAGAGTGTTTTTTTTTAAAACACAGCCAAATTCTAGCCCTAAGGCTCAGAGCTCTCTGTCACAGTCCTGGGAAAACTGAACCTGGAGAACTTTCCTTTAGATATGTAAATGATATATAAAATATTAGGCTTATTCTATGTGGACCCCAAAGGCAGAACTAGAGTCGGTTGGTAGAATTGTTAATGGGAGAGTTGTCAGGGGTGAACAAGGAAAGAGTGGCTGCCCATAAGTTGTTGGGACCCTTGCTCTTTGTCACAAAGCTCCAAGCATGGGCAGGATGACATGAAGGCAGATTGCTCCAGCCTAAGTTAAACAGGCAAGGAAGACTATTCAAGGCTGTTGCAGAAAGAGTCAGAGGCTGCAATCAAGTGGAAACTTAACTCCACTGAGAAAGAGGAGTTTAGGCTTTTATTGAGGGATTGAGTGAGCTGCTCTGGAGGTAGGGGCAAGTCATAACTTTACTGAAAAGAAAAACAAACTTCACATATCTCTATGACAAGGGGTAGTTTTGCAATTTGGAACTAGGTGCCCACCAAAGTTAGGCTTCTACCCTCCTGATGAAATTTGGGAAAGGGAGCACCATCTCCTTTGTTAATATCTTTTCAAAGAGACAGTTTCAAGGTCCTGGAGAAGGATGTTTCTGAGTGACAAACCTGGCAAGACGATTTTAAAAAATTTTGTGCATCAGAGCACCAGAGAAGGTGTTTATAATTACAAGTTTTCTAAAGTAAATGCTGTAAAAATGAGTGATGATGGTTCTAGAATCAGGAAGAAAAGCCTGTCTAAAGTGTAATCACACTGAGGGGATGGTTAAGGCTGTGTGGGTCAAACACATGTCATGGATGACACACCTGGACGTCATGGATGACACACCTGGACGTCATGTGTGAAACCTGTGGTTAGAAAGGATCGCTGTTAAGATATTTTACGAACCTGAAATTTCCTGTGTCCTCAGCTTAGTTTTGAAAATAGGGAAAGAGGGTTTCATCAGGAATTCTACTCATTTAGATAAATGGCATGCAGTCAGCCCCTCCACACTGGGTAGATGAACTGCCTGCATTTGTAATGGTGGAGCTCTGAGGGGTCTACATGCGAGCTCTCATTTCCACGCGAGATGCTGTTTCGTCACAGTTCCTTTCCCTTCCTTGTGGTTTCTGCATGGCTTTCCTTCATGAGCTCCAATTATTTTTCATTTTCTATTTGTAGAATCCAGACATTTAAATTGTCATCTCTTTGCAGTTGCAGTAACCAACATTAGGGAGAAACATGTGGTGGTGCCTCTAATATAAAATTACTAACTTCTACTTTTATCAACAAAGTATCTTATTTGCTTAGGGAAACCCAGGAATTAGGGAGCTAATTAAATCTAGTCAGCACCCCTCCCCCCCATTTTTTTCACCTGAATGGAGGGAAATTGTATAAATACAAATACCACCTGTATGCTATATATAGTCTTGATAGTACGAGGAAAAGAAACTATCACTAGATTGTGTATTCTTCTCTTGAAAGGCTTTTCAGATATTTTGTGAGGCTTTTGTTTTTATGATACTGTGTGGTTCTTTATTGTATATTAATATTAATGGAATTGATGCCCCTAAACTTACAACATACTCGTGTCAATTCAGACTGACTGGAATTGGTGAACTCCAGTTGTTTAAGGGAGCCACACATAAAAATACCCAGTGCAGAGGAATGATTGAATTTGCCAATAGAGTCTATGCAAGGCTTGCTAATTTCGAGAGGCATTTTCAAATAGTACAATGACTAGAATTTCCCTGGGGCGTTCACTTGGGCATAGCACGTGAATCAGTGTTTAAATATTATTTTTAGAATGATTTGCAAAGAAGGATAAACAAGTAAATAGATGATTTCATAATTAATACTGTAAGTACAAATTATTTAAGACCCATTTGTCTTTGTGGGAGAAGCAGCTGAGCCCCCTGCTGTGTCCTGCCCTGCAGGCGGTGAGGTAAAGGGAAATGGTCCCAGAGAAAAGCAGTGAATCTGACTAACAGCTTCCCTTAGAAATGGTCAGGATTTGACCACTGCTGGTAGTAGCTTTGCCCCTTCCCTTCAGGCATGTATCCCTGCAGGCTGGTTTCCAACTGTTCCTCTTCTGGTCCCATAATTGGAATTGATGAATGACCATCATAAAGGAACTGGGGACATTTATCAAATACTGTCATGCTCATAGAGTCAGAAATGGACCCGCCATATTGGTGAAAATTAAGCCCACAAAGAGTTTCAGAATTTGGAGCTTCTGAATCTAACAAACTCATGCATGTCACACAAAGAGAAATGAGGCCCACACAGGGGAAATGACCTGGCCATGGCAGTATAATTTTGGGTGCACAGAGACAGAGTGATAATCTGAATGTCCTCTCCCTGTCTGGTTTTGCCACCATCTGATGCCATTTCTTTGTGATTGAGTGGTTTTCTCAAGGTTAGGGGCTCAGTTGGGGCTGATCTGTGATGGGGACACAGTTGCTAACCACTTATCCTTTTCAGAATGCTGCCTTCCTTGGACAGCCTCCCTCTGGCCCATGTACTGGGGAGTCCCTTTTGATGTAATCAGCTAGGTACCCTCAGAGGAAGGCTGCCCTGGTTCTGTATTGAGTGAGCATTTCCCACGCATCGTTTTCCTGAAGGAGCCCAACCATCCTATGACTAGTGAGCTCTATTGGACAAGAGCAAATGGGAGCCAGAGGTGTTCACACATCTTTCCCAAAATGACACAGCTCAGGAGTGTGGGGCTGGGATTGGAATAAAGATTTCTGTTGATTCTAGCACCTCCATCCTTAGCCAATATTCTGTGCTAATTTGGCCTCATTATCACCCTCATCTGAACAGCTCCTGCAACTGAATGCAAGGAATGATTCAAACTCTCTGGAGTGAGGGACACCCGAGGTTGCGTTTTCTGCCTGGTAAGCTCTTCCCTCTCTTTCCACCTGCCCCCCCCCCCACTGCCGTCAGTGTCTCAGCCTAAGCTTGATCCTTCTCCCCCTACTCACCCCCATGTCACCAGGGGGCACAAACCCCTGTCCTAAAATCATTGCTTCCTCAGGAACTGACATTTCTCTATTCCTAGTTAAGAACCCTTAAAACAGTTATTGTTCAAAACAGGCACCTGAATGTCTGTGGGGTTCCTTGGGTCATTCTCACACCTGGCTTGTGTGGGCTCTGTGGACTTCACTGACCCTTTGAGAAGGAAACCACTGGCGCATGGGTGGAGTTGTTGAAATAAAAAGCATTCACTCCCACTGCTGAGGGGCAAAATAGAAAGCCTCTCTCTTCTAGTCTGTTTGGGAAGATGAAAGTAAAAGGCTTCATTTCTTTGAAATAGAAGGAAAGAATCACTTACTTTTATTGCTCTACCTAGTAAGAGGGATGGATGCATTCCCTTTTACAAGGGAAAAAATTGGTTTTAAAAAAAACAATGAGGAAGTCAGAGAAAGAGTGAGTTGATGAGGAGAGAAGCAAGTTCTCTTGGGATTGATGCTTCCAAATATCTCATTTGCTCACTGAACTCTCAAGAAGATGAGCTTGGTCCCCCCTCAACTCCCACAGCCAAGTGCGAGGTCCAAGGCTGAGGCTGGCAGGTTCAGGCTGTTTGGTGGGTCCTTTCTGCCTTGTGTGCCCTTGGGTTGGGATTCGACAGGATGAGATGTGATGGGATGGTGTGCAGTATGCCTACATTTTTGCATACCTGGAATGGATACCTTTCTCTCTCTACCTATTTCTGTCTGTCTGTCTGTCTCTCTCTCTGCCTCTCTCTCCCTCTCCTACACACACGTGCACATGTTCTTACATTACATAAATACACTGCACTCTTACCCAACATGTTACATAAAGGTCTGTTCAGCCAATGACTTCACAGAGGGCACACTTTCTCAGGACTGGCTGAAGTTTGTTTGGCAGGGGAACCAAGAGAAAGTCCTGACCTGGGGGAGGACAGATTTAGCCATCAAGGTTCATCTGGCCAATCCAGCTCCCCCAGGGTATTTGTTTATACTTCTCCAAATTGTGAAACTCTACAAAACTAGAAATGTGTTGTTTGCAAAACTAGGATTTTTATTTTCAAAAGCAATGGTAAGAATTGTAATTATCAAGCAGGGAACATTGGGCCACAGAGGCCACTGGTTCTGAATTCAAATTCCATCACCTGCATTTCTGTGTGGCCTTAGGCCAACTACTCTGTCCAAATTTGCTTTCTCTTTTCTAGGAAAATAGCACCTACTCCATGGGGTCCTCTAGGAGAACATCTGAGGCTGACTCTCATATGCTGCAGTTCCTGTACTTTCTGCAAGAAAATTTCTTTCAAGGGAAACTATTTGGGAAATAAAATTAACAACAGATGAAAAAAATCAGATTTTGGCTATCTTAAAGGGATAGTATGTAATTAAACTCTAGAATACCCTTGTAAAATAACCAGTCATTTCTATCCCGCTAGTTAAGGTATTATTATCTTGCTTGATCTTTCTGGTGAAATCTAATCACTCCCTCAAGCTGAATTAAAGAAGAAAAAGGGAATCCTTTCAAAATTAAAGTCTAGTGAGTCACTTTGTAGCTCAAAACCAATGGCTCATTTCAATCAGGGAAGAACCTGATTCTTGACACACAAGGCCCTATGCAGTCTGACGCCACCTCCCCCAAGAACCATAATAAAAGTGACCCTTTTGCCCTTAACTTTCAACTCCCTGCCTTCATCTGCTTTCTCCTGCTTCAGAACTTTTGTACTTGTCTTTGAGCTGCCCAAACATTTATCTTCTATATCCCTGTTGGGGAGTATATCCCCAGTGTATACTCCCTCACCTCCTTCTGGGGAGATCTTTGCAGAAGGTAATCCTGTCCAGTTTGTATTTTTGTAATCATCATTTATGGGAGTGTCTATTTCTGACCTTGTGCCCCATCTGAAGTCCCCTTTGGCTCTGTTTGTTACCCTGGCACCAACCAGCCTCTGTTTAGAAAGCTTGCTGAATAAGCAGGCTGGCAGACTGTAAATACATGTAGAATCATTCCATATTTCAGAACCAGAAAGGCCCATGGACACGGGTGGGCGGATCTGCTAAGTAAAAGCTGGCCTGAATCTTAACCTAGAATTGGAATTTAAAACCTAACTTTATTTGAGCTTCAAAATGAACTTCCTTTATCTCTCTCCAAGGAATAGATAAATACTATATAAAAATCGATTATATTTAATGGCACATCATACGTTGTCTAGGGACATTTGCATTCATGTTATAAGAATACTTGTGGAGGATCTGTATATCTCATATCAATTGTTAATTAGTAAGGAAGGTAATTGAATGGATGAGCTTAGATCTCCATTCAGGCTAGTGTGTAATGGGATTGTGGTGGATCTCTGCTGAAAATAGATGGCTGTAGATTTATACAGAGTCAGACCTTACTCTTTGCACAGTGAGTATGTAGGTAAACAGTGTGGAGTGTGTATGAGTGTGTCTTTCTCTGTATTCATTTGTCTGTGTATTTATAAGCAACCAAAGCACAGGAATATGTAATAAAACATTATGTTTAAACAATGTTATAAAACATTAACGCCTGCCTCTTCCTCTCCTTCCCTTCCTTTTTTCTCTTCCAATTATTCATTCAGTGACTAAGGGGGTACCTGCCATAAAAAGCCCTCAACCCTGTCACCTCTGTTGCTGCCACTTTCTCTGGAACATGAACTTTCCCCCACTTAACCCACTTTATTGAAAGTGCTGATAAAGTAATCACCTCCTTCTTATTAAATAGAAGTTCTGTAAGAACAGTTGCATTTTGAAGTAATGGCATAGCACCTATATTTAACATGGTATGTAATACAGGCTTAATAATACTTGCTTGATGGATGGCCCCCATGCTAACTGGATGAGAAGTGCTGTGCTCGGCCCTAAAAGACCTTTATTATCAGAAAGAGCCTTGGTCTCCCAGGAGCTTGCAATTTTGTGGTGGAGATAAAACATATTATCCAAGCATCTAATGCAATAAATAGGTTACAAGAAACAACACGATTGCCGTAATCGGTATCGTTGCAATAGCCAGAGCCTGTGGGCTGTTCCACTGAGGATGACAGAGTAGAATTAGAATGGAAAAACAGGGGACGATGTGGCAGGACAGCAAACCTCCTGTGCGGCTCCATCCCGCCAATGCAGGGGGTCCCTGCAAAGAATCAGTGATAAGAACATTTGGCTTAGAGGATCCAAAGTTGTAAATGTGAGTTGAGCTGCAGGGCTCTCATTCCAGCAGCTGCAGGGAAGCCTTGGTCATTTCTGAGCAAGGGAGGGACATGATGGAGCCACCTTTTTAATAAGATTAATATCTGGCCACTGAGGGCCTCGTGGATTATCTGTTGGCAAATAAAGTATATTTTTTGTGTGAACCGGTAAATTGATATGATAGGTGAGTGCCAGTCTAGTTAATTATAATCTCCCATCGGTCAGATAAGCAGGTAAATGAGGGGGGCTAATCTTGAGGTTAGCACAATTTATGAAGGCTCAAGCTCAGGTGCTACACTTGAGAGAATTATTAGTGCCAGAAGCTTCAGTGTACACAGCATTAATTTTTCCAGCAGAAATGAACTTCTCCTTTAATCTTACAGTTTGTGAGGCTAATAGAATATAGAGCACCTTGTTTTAGATTAAATTAGTTATTTTGGTTTTGGTGGGGGTGGGCCATGATTTGAACTCCTTCAGTATCCCAGCAGTGTTGAGATACCCCATAAAACACAGTTCGACACATTAGAAAAAATGCAAACTCCACAAGTGGCTATCTGTATGTTAGTGACAGCCTGCTCTTTACTGGTAATCTTGGGTAAGTCATGACTGTAGCTCAATTTGCTATAGTTAATGCTATTGTAGGATCATTACAAGGATTGCATATATAGAATAATTAGCCCTTTTAACATGATAATAATTGTTAATGTGCACCAACTATATGCTAGACACTGTGCTCGGACTCCAAGTTCATTATCTCAGCTAACGGAATGGATACTTTAGTGACGTCTTAGATCTACTTCATCCCTGTGAGAAGTGATCCCCATGATGAGAATTGTATGTGTTTTGTTTTCCTGAGCCATTGTGTCCATATGTGCATGTGTGAAAAGGGATGTGTGTGTTGTGTGTAAGGGAGGGAAATGAAAGATGACTAAATGCTTCTACGTAGGTTACAGGTAAAGGGACAGCTAAGAGATTCATTGCTGATCTTGCCATGGGCCAGTTTGCATGACACAATAGATTGTGATTTGGGGTTTCCCATTTATTTCTTTGTTTAGCCCCAGATGATTCTGGCTGGTTTTTGTCACTGTCCACCAGGTTTGAGACTGGCTTCCCTAATTGGATCATGCATACTATAGAATTGATCTGCTCCCTGAGGGTTTTGTTTTTGTTACTTTATGTCCCAGGTTTTCATTTTGTCTGTGATATCCCTAATTCTCCCTTCTTGTCTGTGCTACACCTTTACTCAGCTTTTCTTGTTAAAGCATTAGTTCACTTGCCTGCTGAATTCTTATCCATAGTGAGTATAAAGCTCCTGCTAGACATAGTTTAATTAGCAATGTATTCCGAATTTTTTGAGCTGGGGAGGGAAAATGCTTTCTGAAAAGCTGTGGGATTCTTTAAGATCTGTTACTTATGATTCAGGAAGAGTGTCATTGGCAGCCAAAATATAAATTTGCTTTTCCATAGGACGCTACATAGCTTTTTACTGAAGTATATTGGGAATTTCATTTGTGCTGAGTTTTTGACAGATTGCCCAGCTTCGTGAATACTTCATATCCCCACATTCTAGCCTTGTCCATTGTCTCTCAGAGGAGGACTACTCAAATGCCTTTTGTGGCGTGGGATTCAAGGAAATGTTATGACTTTTTACTTAATTATTCTGGGAATTTTTCACGTATCAATATGGTCAACATCTTTTAGATTTATAATAGTGTCCATAGTGTTATCATAAACCATAATTAAATAACTGATTCACAGATTTATATCACTCTTATGGAAATGTAGACCAAAAAGTCAAGTACAAATTTAGGGCATGTGTAAACTACGAATGGCAAATAGGCTCCACTCTGAATGCCAACTCTGATTGATACGCTGTTTATCTAAGTTGCTTTGATGAGGATGACTTTTGACTCCACCCAGCTTACATGATCGATTAGTGATGCCTGCCATGTGACCGGAGACAGAATTTCTGCAGTTACGCAAGGGACTTTATAGCTGCTTCCATTTGAAAGAAAACACTGAGGCAGAGAGAATTTGTATGACTGGCAAGTTTAGAGTGTGGAGTACATATGTGTTTAGACTGTACATGTGAAGAGGTAGGACATCTATTTTGAAAGTAGAATTCAATCCCAGAAGGTGGAAAAAAGTAGGGAAGTAATTCGTTGATAAGGACTTTTATACTTGAGTCTCTTCACTGTCAGCTGGGTGGGTGGTTATGTTTCTGAGAGGTGCTCAAGCACCTGGCCTCGGTGTGACATTAACCTGGGTTCGAATTCTGACGCTCACCTCTTTGAGCCCCCTTTTTCTCAACTCTGAAGTTGAATATTGGGTTGGTTGATGCGATGTATGTTGGTTCACATGTCCAGCTGCTTGGTGTGAAGCTAAACAACAGGAGTAGCCATTCTTTTCCCTGACTAGAGCAGAACGCTAAATGAAAGACATCGTGAATTTGCAAACAGTGCAAGCTCCCTTTGGTGTATACCTCTCCTTCGTGGAAATGGGGCAGGAGTGGCTTTTGAAAATCTTTTGGGAAAAATAACATAAAAGCGAAGCATAGTTTTTCTATTAATGTCACATTTTGTTTTTATTCTCCAGTCCCCAGATGCTGAATCCTTACTGTCTGAATAACATCCCCAGGTGAAATCTTCCCATGTTTTAGTGATTTCATTAGTATCCTATCCCTGTTTCCTTCTAGAATCTTCACTTATATTAAAAACCTGTGTTCAAAGCCTATCTAAGCAAGAAGGTGACTTTTCAGGTTCATGTTCTAATTGATGGTACAAACTGCTAATTAAATACATCTGTGTCTATGAAAACATACCTGGAATTAAGCAGTGCAGCTGTGCTTCAGTGAGCCCCATGACGGAGCTGATGGGTAATGGCAGAGAGGTAGGATCTGTTCTTTGTCCAGTGGTTCCCAAATCTGGCAGAACCTCAGAATCTCCTTGAGGAGCTTCTAACAATTATTTCGTTATTCTTCCTGCCCCACTGCCAAAACGAATGCTCTAAAAATGTGAATTAAGAAAGAAATAAGACCATGAGGTCAAACTAGAGTTTCAGGTAGATGGGCTAAATCTGAGGCCCCAGCAGGAATAGAGACTTGGCCACCATCCAGAAGGGGAAAAGCAGGCAGGCTAGATTTGTTGACACACAGTCATTCCCCCATTACATAATAAATTTTCCCTGATGCAAGAGCATTTCAGAGATTGAAAGAAAGACTTCAGGACTCTTTGAGGTAATTGAATGCCAAAATGTATTCCCTGGAGAAGTTATGACTCAATAGGGTGTCAGAGGCTTGCACAGGTATGCAAGCAGGAAGCCTTTGTGCCAGTGGTTGCATCCCCTCCATATGCTGTCATCGAGGTCCATTTGGAAGCCTCTTTCCAGGAATGAGGACTGCAGTTTGCATTTGGTGTCAGGTGTAAACATTTATCTCTATAAAATATTTTTCCCTGTTTGGGGATAGTAGCTTCCTAGTTCATAGAGCACAGAAAGGAAATTTCAGGTCATCTGCACTAATTTTGAACTGAGCAATTGCTGCTATAATTTAAATCTTTTGTGTTCAAATCTATCAAAACCATAAAAATGGTAATAAAAGTATATGTGAATAGAAACATTCACAGTGGTAGAGTGATGCAGACTCAATATGATAAAATATCTTTAAGCCTATGCAAAAAAAAAAAAATAACCAGTTTGGTATTTCTCTTTATATTTTTGGTAATAAACCTCTAGGAACAAACATTCATCTTGATTTTTACTAAACATTCCATCCTTTGATGCCAAATATATTATGTTCATGTAGGTCTTCTGTAGTCAAATCTATAAGGAAAGTTATTGAAATACATAGAGAGGTATAGGATGAATCTTTTTGTCAATGCAATTGGGCATTGTAAGACCCAAGGAAAGTCAGAATTTCAATTTGCTTTTTATAACCAAGACCTTTGCATTTTAAAAAAGTAACTCAAGGTTCAAGAGCAGAAACAATACTTTTTGATTCTTGGTGATAATTCATCTTTGCTGTTTTGTTACTGACAAAATTGCCTTCTTAGAGCTTCTGGCTAGATTTTCTGTCTTCTTTCAGTGTGCACTTTAAAAGAGTTATCTAATTAGTTATTTACATTTGGCTGTGGACAGTAGGTCTTTAAACCTAAGCACTGCACCCCAAAAGAAGATTCTTGACTATTCTTTCTTCTTTCATTCTCTACCTCTCTTTTCTCTCTCTCCCTCCACTTTTTTCTCCCTCCCTCATGCATTTTCCCCCTAAAGGCTGATTTCTGAAGTGAGAGATGGAGTGTTGCATCTGTTCTCTACAGGGTATTGATTGTAAAACTCCTTCATCTATGAAAGTCATTTGGAATCCTCTCTCCAACCAAGTGATGGAGAAACTGATTTTATGCTCCAGGAGGTGGCAGCGTGCTGTAGGAAGGGCAAAGGGAATAAGGGAATGATCCAAACATCTGATTTTCAAAAGGCCCTTGAGTTTTCCTTGCCTCACCTTCCTCCTGTGCAGACACTAAAGGCGGCTGGGCTGGTTCCTCTCCAGGGGGCTTCTCAGTGGTGTCAGCGTCTAAGGTGCTCAAAACTGGCTACTCCTTTCAGATGGGAGGCAACTTAGTGGGCAGAAAAGGGGACGGGAGAAGGCATTGCACTTGGCTTGATCTGATATCCTGTAAGTTGGAACTGGCCTTAAGGGGGCTGTCAGTCCAAACACTCACACACAAAACAGAGGAATAGAAATGCAGGACTCTTAACATCTGTAGTGAAGAACATTGATTCAACTGCTCAAAAAAAAAAAAAATCCTCCCAAAAGGCATTTCACCTTGAAGTGTTCTCATCTGCAGGAGAGTGCTCCCCTGCTACTCTGGAGCTGTGCTAAGAGTTCACATGTAATTTTGCATTTGGCATGGAGCCAGCTGGCAGAGCCAAGAGAGAAGTCAGGGTTCAGGCTTCCTTAGGTTTCCTCCACCTCTCCCACTGCTGAGTGGCTGGAATCTTTTTCCTCAGACAGGGAGGCATGATCCGGTTTGAGCCTCAGGCGGTCACTGCGGCTCCTTTGTGGGCTTCCGTGCTTGGCAGAGGATTGCTATATCTTGACTGAAATGTGTCAGTGCAGCTGTAGCTGCCACCCCCCTGCACAGCCCTGCCACTCTCGAGCCACAGAGGGCATCCTGAATAAAATGCTTCCTGACAGAGGGGCCCCAGCCACACAGAGAGATCAAGTGGCAGCCTGCATAAGGGTGAGAGGATTTGCTTAAGAGGAGACACTAAATCTGTCCATCAGCATCTTTCCCTCATGGAGCCTGGAGACCAAAATGGTGGAAATGTCAGAGAGAAATGAGCTTTGGGGGAACCCAGCTTTCCCAACAGTGATGTTCATCCATTGCGTGGGCTGGCGGGGATCTGCTGTAAAATGAGGCTGCCCCACAGCCCAGGGCAGTGTGCATTTAGCAGAGCAAAGCTGGCATTGACCATGTCTTCAGAAGAAGAAAACCTAAAGGTGAGGGTCACTCGGAGACTGAGGCCTCGTAGTATGTGAGTGATGGTGCAGAGAGGACATCCAGTTTCCAAGACCTCCAGCTGCACTAGGGACTCTAAGAAAAACCTTTGTGCTTTGTATTTCATGGACTCAACAATACCTAATTCAGGAGGATTTGGTCTGGGAAGGAGGTGGAAGGAGGAATGAACACCCTTGTCACTGTCCTATTCTTCATCCATCCAGTGTATCTGTGTCATTCTTCTCCCTGATGTCCTTGCTGGGAGAAAAAAATAAAAAAGAAAGCCTACATTCTGAAAACAGGAGATTCAGGAGAAATTCCCAGGTACTCATAGAAATAAGAACAGCATCAAGCAAAACTGAAATAGGATACATCTAGTTTACAACATCTTGGGACTCCCTGTTTTGTGTCTTTGATTGTTAAATGAGGCATCCATTCATTTATTCAGACACCCATGAGTTCATTCAACAAATTGTTGTTGAGCAGCTACTTTGGGCGAGACCCCATGTAGAGGAACCGAGAATAGTGAAGGAGAGACAACCAGGTCACCGCTTCCTAGAGGTCCTTTACAAACAGATAAATATACGAGCAAGTTAAATTCAGATCGCAGGAAGTGCCACACAAGCAATAAGTGTGCTGGTATGGTGACCAATAATGGGGAACAGCAGAGAGGAGGGAGGACACTTGGCACATGGAGGGTGGAGAAGGCGTCTCTGAAGACAGTAGAGGGCTGAGGAGAATGAACTGCTAAGGGAAGGAAAGGGGGAGAACATTCCAAGTCCCTAGGTATATTCATGCTCTCAGATACTTAGGAAACTGTGCTTCTGATGAGCATCCTTACTCAGGACCTAAGGTGCCCAATTTTGTCTCCCTTACTTTCTAACTATGTTACCTTGGGCAGATTTCTTCACCTCTCACAGGTGCTGTTTCTTTGTCTGAAAAATGGGGATAATAGAAGCTATAAGCTACACACTGAAAGTTATTTCTGTATCAAATGAAAACTTGGCACAATGCCTGGTATTTTGTAGATGCTTAACAGATCTTAGTTGTCTTTTTCACTTCACCACATTTTCATTCAAATTCCTAACTAGAGTATCAGTTGCCGTTTTTCCCAGAGACGGTAGCATGAGGGGTGAGATAGCGCCATGCTGGTTCTCTGCTTGAGGAAGGTTGAGGCTGGGTGGGGTGACACAGAATCCTTTCTTGGGCTCTTGAAGTCAAGTTTTGTTGACAATGGTCTACAATTTATGTTAAGCCCTGGAAGCTGGAAGTTACAGTTTCCAGCCCCACTATCCTTTGTCTTTGGGTAATTAAGTTCAAGGTGGCTCACAGTTGCTTGGGAAAATGGCAGTACTGACAGTGAGCCTTTTTCCTGTAGCAGCTTCCCAGCCTCCTTGCCAGGTCCCTTTCTCCACCTCCACAAACCCCACTGCTCCTCCTGAAATCACCCACCCTGTGTCCCGCTGCTGTCCTTGGCTGCCCGTCAATCCAGGTGTTCACTGACAGCAGATTCCTACTCATAGTTTCCCCAATAAGGTTTTATGTTTGACATAGAACTGGTTTAAAACCCACTTTGCACACTTTATTTAAATGTTATTGTGTGATGGAGTCCCTTGTGGGATGAGTTGGAATTTGTGAAAAAGAAGGCAACCAGTGAGCACAGGCTGTCCTGACGAGAAGACAATGAGAAATAATTGACTCTTCCTGATTGAAGACTCTTGGCCATGAGATTATATATCCTCCCTCTACAGATGAAGTTGTCAGTTATCTGATCATTCTTGCCCCTTCTCTTCTTCTGAGGTAGGAAACAGGTGTGAGTTGTGTGTGCATGCGTGTGTGTATACATTTAATGAAACTCTGACATTAGCAGAGATCAACCTCTTCCTGAAAATCTGGATAAGATATTATGGACTCCACCCCTCAGCACTTTTGGAAGCCCAATGCCCTTTCTAAGACTGTCACAAATTCTTATGGAGCTTGCATTGCTGACGTCTTCTGGCTCCCTATTTCCATCTGTGTGGTATTCTCTACTCATTTTGCCAAGATTGTTTATTTGTTTATTTCTGGTTTTAGTCCAGATATTGACCACAGACCTTCCTCGATTCCCTTCACCCCCATCTGCTCCCACTCACAGAGACAGTTTGTGTAGATGATTCTATTAGCCATTAAGGAGTAAAAATAATAATAAGATAGATTTGAAATCTCAATATTTAACATTACTCCTCCTAAAGAGCTCCCCACTTCTTCCCACTTACAGGGAAGCTCAGTCCTGAGCTTCCTTCTTGACCCTATGAACTGATTTCGCTCCATTGCCACACATCAGCAATTCTTACTGTGTCTCTATAGTTTATCTTCCAACCCAGGATGCTTTTGAAAGGACAATAGGTGTATCCAAGAACTGTCCCAGGGATGCACTGTCACCCAAACCGCATACATCTCGCCAAGCACCCAACTTAGCACCTGATTTCTGCCTCTGGTTCTCCTTGTTACTGATATGCTTTAGCTGTGATCCAGTTCCTACCTTATTCTTAAGTCTAAGCTCTGACTTCTATTAGTGATCTATATAGTATTGCAGTTTTCAGAACTCTCCGGCATTCAACACTTGGCCCTTCTCAAGGCCTTGGGCTTGAAATGCTGATATCACTAATTCCATCCTCTTTTAGAGTGATATCCAACCCCAAGCATATCCACAAGATCTGACATCTAGCCCCAGTCTCAGGATGGGAGGGTAGGGGGTAAACATCAGGAAGGGAGTTGGCTTTTGCTGAACATTCCTGTGTTCAAAATGCAAGCACTTCGAACAGCATGTTTCTTTTTTCTCTCATTATCTCCCAACCTTTCCATGAACAAAAAAGAGCTGTACAGAGTTTCTGATTGGTTTTATAATGAGATCATTATCCTAGCTGGCTCACGTTCCGGGAGCCACTTTCCAGGCCATAAACTGCAATAGAGATCTGAAGGTCTTGACAGAACACACCTGAACAGTGGAGGGCCTCTCAGTAATGGACTCCCTTCCCCTCCCTCTCTAGACGGCAGGTGGTGTGAGGTGACTGATTATTACAAGAAAAGCATTCTAATCTACAGACTCAGACATTTGGTATATTTCTGCAGGTGCGAGAAAAGAAAAAAAAACTGAATGTCTTGGGGTTTTTTTCACTACAAACAGGGACTCCATGTAATTTCATTATTGATAATTACAAAGAAAAAGGCACTGAAATGCAAAAATTAATGTCCAATTTGCCTTTTAATGGCCTGAGGCAAATCTGATGGCTATTGCAATCCAATGAAATGACTATTTTAAAAGAGAAAAGAACACTTTGATTAAATTTCTTCTGCCCTTACCCCAGTCTGTGTATCCTTGTTTTTCCTGGGTTGTTACCAAATTTGCAGAGTGCATTAAAAAATGAATTAATATTTTAACATTTGTTCCTCTAATTACAAAGCTAACATCCCTATTCCTAGGTGGTAACATGTGGTAGTTAAAAGCCCAGCTTCCGAAAGCAGACCACCTGGTTTCATGCAGCTGCTGAGTCAGTCAGTGAACTTCTGAAGCTCTCTATGACCCATTTTTTATCTGTAAAATGGGCATAGTAATAGTACCTACCTCCTAGCAAATACATGTAAATGTTGCGAATTCATGTAAAGTTCTTAGAATAGCACATGGCAAGGGGTCAGTAAATGTTGGCTACAAATAAATTTTCAGAAACTGATGAAAATACAGAGACAGAGAAAGAGAAAAAACAAACACGTGAACAAACAATTCACCTATCCACCCAGACCTAAGTACATTGAATATTTGGGATGTCTTTATGTTGGACATTTGTATTTGTGCGTTTGTATACCTGTATCGTGCTATAAACAAGACTGTGCATCTCTTTTTTTAACTAAAAATTGTCACTGAGCATTTTGCATGCAATGAAAATAATTTTCATTTTTGTTTTTTAAAAGACTTTATTTATTTACTTTAGAAAGTGTAAAGGGGGAGGAAAGAGAGGGAGAGAAACATCAATGTGTGGTCGCCTCTTGCACACCCCCTAACAGGGACTTGGCCCATAACCCAGGCATGAACCCTGACTAGGAATTGAACCAGCAACCCTTTAATTTGCAATCAGGCACTCAATCCACTGAGCGATTCCATCTAGGGACTAAAATTATTTTTATACTTTTAGGTTGTATAAAATTCTAAAATAACTAAAAAATGATGTACTCTTGCTTCGATTGGTGTGGCTCAGCTGGCCGGCCATCATCCTGGAAAGTGGAAAAGGTGTTGGGCTCGATTCCTGGGCAGGGTGCATGCCTGGCTTGCAGGTCCCCATTTGGTGCGTGTGCAAGAGGCAGCTGATTGACATTTGTCTCTCACATCGATGGTTCTCGCCCTCTCTTTCTCCTTCCCTTCCCCCCTCTCTAAAAAACTTAAGTAAAAAGTGATTTATTCTGTGGTAGTTTTTATAATTATTTTAATTTAGTGAACAGTAAACCTTAAATTGGGAGGACAAAACAGGCAGAAATTCAGTTATTTTTTTAACTTCTATGCATCCTGAAGAAGCCAGAGATAATATTTTTTCCATTTCTCTCTCTCTCTCTTTTAATCTTTTGTTTCCTTTGGTGATGAGGGCAGGGTGGTGTGTGAGATTTATAACTCGGAGTTTAAGCCAGAATGGATGGAGCAGTGGGGAGAAGAGAGGAACGTACTTTGGGAAGATGGACATAATGATATCTATCTCATAATACTGTTATGAGGGTTAAATTAAATAAGTCTGGCATGTAATGTGTTTAGCATAGTAAGTATTTAATAAATTGTAATTAGTATTGTTATTATTAATAATTTTTACTTATTGCTTTAGAGAGTATACTTTAAGTACCTCCAAATTAATAGGCAGAAATAAATTTAAACATTTTGGCTTGCTTCATTCTCACTCAGATAGCCCTTCTAATGAGAAAGAGAGAGAGACAGACAGACAGACAGACAGACAGAGATATCAAGGAACAGAATTTCTCAATGATTGCCATCCCCTTACGTGAATGGGTATTTCAATCACTCTCATTTCTTGTCTACCACTTTGAGACATGAGAGAGGACAGGACTGACCCCAGGGGCCAGCAGAATCTGAGTCTCGGGGTAGGCTATTCTTGCGTACTAGCCCTGCGATACCTCTGGCCCTGATGGAGCACGGCTCCATCTCTCTCCCTGATGGAGCACGGCTCCATCTCTCTCCCTCCTCTTTCCTATTGGCCACTTAAGCACCTCCCTGTCTTTCTCATCTTGTTCCCTGTTAAGCTCTCTCCTCATGGTTGGTTAAGAATACACCAGAAATAGACTTACTAACTATTCAGTTACCCCCATTATCTTGCTAAGTTGCTGATAAACAAAAGTGAACTAGCCTAGCTCTCAGTAAGTATGTAGTAGTGTGTAGTGAGATAACAAGTCCCATGTCACTTAGGTTTACCTGACATCCAAGATTGTCATCTACATAAAACATCTATCACAAAGTGCGTTGCTTAAATGGAACATGAACCCTAACTTACCTTACTTTCCCATGTTTGTAGCTGAACCCAAGAATATGAGAAACAGAGGTGAGCCCAAGAAAAGTTAAATCAAGGAATTATTTGCAATATGCCTTATCTTCAAGTGAAGTATATAATTTTAACCTCAAAGTCACTAGAGGGAGAAGAGGAAAATTCACAGTAACTTTCTTTTTTCTTTCTTGTTTCTCTCCCCCTCCCTCTTTTTTCTCTCAAGAGACATTATATTTAGTGCCATGTGTGACACTCTCAAATAGGGGAAGGGAGGGAGAGCAGAAGGACCTTTCTACACCATCCTGCACAGAAAGTACGGTAGCAGGACCATAATGAACCGTCTTAGTTTGAAGCACAGAGAACACAGTTTTCAGGTTGACCATGACTACAATGAACCTTAAAAAATTACTCAAAAGGCATTATTTGCCAGATTGATATTATCAGTACTCCTATTTCAGGATGTATAGGGATAAAATTATTTGGCCAAATATGTTTGGTACTTGTGATGTGTCATATAACCCCTTTGTGGGAATATTAATTCAAGCATATTTTTCTTGGATAATAGCCATAATGGTTCAGCAAAACACAAATATAGTCCTCATCCCTTTTCCCTTCCTCCTTTTTCCCTGCTTTTTCCTTAGTAGCACAGTCTTCTGTTGACAAAGCTGGGTTGTAGTTACAACCCATGCGTGTCACCTTAGGTACATTACTTCATCATCCTCAGTTCCCTGAACTGCAAGGTGGGGGTAATAATAATACCTATCCCGTGGGTGTGTTGTGTGGGTTAAACTTACTAATGCGGTCAAAGAGCTTAGCATGGTGTTCTGTAGATAATAAACACTCAATAAATATGTCATAATTCTTGTTTCTTTCTTTAGTTAAAATTAAATTGCCTTTATGTTCCAATAGCTCAGATACCAACTCAGACGTATTAATGACCCTGGGAAAGAAATCTCACAGTAAAGCGATAGGCGAAACTTTCCCTACACAGGCAAAGTTTATTTACCTGGGCTCTCCCCTTCCCTCCTTTCCTCTCCTATCATCCTTTCTCCCTCCTTCCTTTTCTCCCTCCCTCCATCCCCTCCTTCTTTCCTTTTTTCTTTCTCTAATAGCAAGCCGATTTCTCTGTGATATGAAACAGCAAATTAGAGATCTTTTCCCTAGGCCTCCTTGCTATTTCCCATTAGCAATCACCCTTTAGCTCTGGAAGCCTATTGCTTTGCTCTTTGCCTTGTCTTTGCTTACTTACATGTACATTATGTTGCTGAAGCTGTCCTGCTTGATAGATCATGGAAGACAGGTATGTGAATCTGCCAGGAACATGGCACTGAGGAGCATGTAATCTAAGGAGACAAGATAAGAGATATACACAATTCTGCAAAATTCAAGGTGGAAAAGGAAAAATCTTATTTCAGAATTATAGATAAAGAGCTATGGGTATCACACAAAGGAAACTTATACCTCTTTCCTTTTTTTTTTTTTTTTTTAGTGACTAAGAAATTACTACAGGAAATTGTATAATTTTATTTTTCAGGCATGGGCATGCTGAAAGTACTCAAGGGTTCCTGTTATTTGTTCAGAATAAATAGAGTATTGTATAAAGTGACCATTAGGCCAGGAGGAAATACCACTTGACAGGGTTTCCATTGAGTTAGCAGAGAGGTATGCCCATTTCAGACCTAACTCAATTCTTCAGTGCTAATGCTATAAAATTAAAAACATGAAACGTGAAAATCAAAAATGTCAGAATGTCATTTTCACTAAAAGCTATGAACTTGTATATACTTATGTGTTCTAGCGCGCACACACACACACACACACACAGGCTCTACCCACATACACAAACTCGACAGTAATGGATTCAGCCAAAGAAGCCACCACTTGTGGGTCACCAGAGGGACAGTGACACATTAGGAAGAACTGCTCTAGGTAAGAGGTGAGGAAAGAGGAAATTAAAAGTGGGGTGAGAGAAAGCAGGGCTAGTCATATTCCAAAAGGAGATCACCCCCAGAAATGGGCTCATTTACACAGTACCTTTCTGCTATTGATTTGGTTTTTGACATAGAGAATAGATTTCTGGTTATGCTGCCAACTTATGCCCCCTCTTACTGTAAGCCAGAGGGTCTGAAAGGTAGAACATTGGGAGGGAGGAATAGAAAGATACATTTCTGCTTCTAAACAAAAGGTGGAAATTTCTGAGCAAATAATCATATTCAGTTATTCATTGTCATATCTTTAAATAAGTGAAAATATTTCTTTCCATTTATCCATGTGTGCAGATGTGACTGGGATTATGTTATAATACATGATTTTTAGTGTTAAAAATATTTAAGAACTAATGTCTTAGTTGATTTAACAATTAGTTATTTGGACCATACATAATAAATCAGATTTTAATGCTCAAGTTTTAGGAATCAAATGTACTTTTACTTTAATCA
Organism: Tonatia bakeri; assembly: GCA_004024845.1. Taxonomy (NCBI): domain Eukaryota; kingdom Metazoa; phylum Chordata; class Mammalia; order Chiroptera; family Phyllostomidae; genus Tonatia; species Tonatia bakeri. Next base: position 87,565 of record PVIA01001798.1, read on the forward strand.
TGTCTTTCATAGTTCTTTTTTTTTCCTTTAAATTTTAGGTAATGGTAAATGGTTTGGTGTAATTATCTATTTAATTAGTTACAGTTTATTTCTAAGGTGCCATTCTTGTAGAAATTGTGTCAAATAAGAGTTAACTAAGATTGTGATACATTATCTCTCCATCCATCATCCATCCATCCATTCATCTACCTACCTGTCTGTCATCTATCTTTATTTTTATACACACAGACCCACAGAGGGATCCTCAACATTGTTACTAGGTAGATATGGCTAAAAAGATTAGTCTGTTCCATTCTGCTATTATATCTAATTACATCTGAAATTTCAAATTCTGAGACTCTGTGTTCTAGTTTTACCTGATAATGCTGTGAAGTCCTGTGTCCTTCTGCTACAGGTGTACCATGTTCACTCCATGATCATACCACTGACATGTCCAGGGCACCTGCAGGATGTACAGGTCTCGAACTTTGAGCCTGTGGCCCTGCCCTTAAGGAGTGCTCAGTCTCCAGCGAGAAGCCGAGAAAGTAAGCAGGTGCTTATAATACAATGGGATAAGTTACAGAACAAAGCAAGGCAGGCCAAGAAACTAATGTTGTTTGAACACTTTCTTCCAGGTCTGCTACTTTGCTATGTATTTCACCATGGTTACTCAAATTAATGGTCATTGTGGCTATAGGTGGCAAATATTATTTTTACTTTATTGATGAGGAAACTAAGCCTTAAATAATTTATGTGTATCATGGGGGCCTCAAGAGGAAAATGAACAGCTGGCATATTCAAATTAATGCAAGGGGATGGTTTTTCAGAGGTGTGTGTGGTTTGCCAAACCCCAAGGTTTGGTGCAGTCAGTAACCTGGTCACAGTAATAGAATTGCTGTCACTGTTCCTAGGCCTGGAAAGACAGCGGAAGCGAGAGGTTTCAGGTCCCCGGAAGGAAGGAGTCATATAGAGACTGTCGCCTTAAGAGCAATGCCATTTGTTTGAAGGCCACAGAGAACCTAGCTGACCTCACAGGAATGTAACCAGGGGAATATGAGGGGGACCCCCCAAAATGGAATTATCTTCTGGAGGGCAGACCTTGGCAGTATGGACTTCCACAGCTAGGTGAGTGTTCTAGAAACCCACCTGTACCAGTGTACCAGCTGATGTTTGAGAGGCTGCGTTCAGCTTCTGTGAATATTTTTGGAAGATTCTTTCAATGCATTTACCCATTTCATGATGGGTGATTTATGAGTGCACCTGCCTACACCACACTGAGCAGTTTTTGACCAAAAAACACCATGACCACCCCACCCTCCCTACTCACTCTATCTCTTCCTGAATAAAATACCCAAAGAGAAAGGTTTTGCCAATGTGGAAAAGGTGAAACAAAAAACAGGAGAAGCATTAAAAATCTTCAAAATCAGTGAATTCAAAAACTGTTTCAAGTGGTGGAAAGGACATCTCAATAGGTTTATTGCATCAAAAGCAGAGTACTTTGAAGGTGACTGAAGTTTAAACATGTAAGAATAAATGCACAATTTTTTATAAATAAATTCTGTTTTGGGGGGTCCCTTCTTCTGTATTTCCTGCCTGCTCTTCCCTCCTCCCTTCCAGGCTCCTGCCTATGTCCCCTATTGGATGAAGCCCATACACATCTAGAGTACAAAGAAGCCCATTGATTCCGTAGTAACAGGCCTTTGCCCAACCAGGGCAGGAAGAGGGTCTGGAGGGACAAACATAAAACACATGGGACATTTTGATATTTGCAGCAGACCAGATGGTAGTTTAAGAACAGAATAATTCATCAGTCCCAGGTGTATTCTAGAACTCTGCCTGCTTACTTTTACCTTAAGCAGCAAATGGCCACGCCTGCACTAGTGGCTTCCCAATGACTATAGTTTTGTCACATTACCTGGCCGTGGGCACCAGTGTTTCTAGTCTTTCCACAGAGTCACCTCCGTGTTGTATTCTCCCTTCTGCTCATCATTTCACAACTGCTCTCTCATCTCTCTTTTAAAATATCCAGCTTAGGTGGGAAGAACTGGCACAAACTCTCTTGCCAAATGTGTTTTTCAAGTGAATTAATTAACATTTCCATATTCTTGGGAAGCTCACTTATTCTCCTCTGTTCTTTTCCTGCCATTGGGGAGCGCAGCATCCTATTGACTTGATGGCCTATTTGATTCATGCTGCTTGTGATGTCAATAATAAAGTACTGATTTCTCAGTACATAGAACCTTATGCTCTTATCAGAATGTTACCATTTATCATAGCCTTTGTTTCTAATAACCACCTTGTAAGGTTGGCCAGTCGGATGAAGCTTCTACTGTTTTATATTTACTAAAATCCTTATTCAAATACCTTAACATTCAATGCAATTCAGCGACTGTCAATAAAGCGCCTACTGTGTGTCAGGCTGACTTCTGGACTTAAACACTTAGGGTACATCAGTGGAGAAAAGTACAGGCAAAGATCCCATTCTTGTCAAGTGAGGGAAAATGGAAAACAAATAACACACAGAAAGGAAAGTGAATTATAGACTATGGTTGAGTGAGCTAAGTGCTATATAAAAAGAATAAAGTAGTACTGGGCAAAGGAGCATAGTGGTGGGAAAAGATAAAGTATGAAATTTGAACAAATTGCTTAGGGAGGACCTTATAAGAAAGTGACATGTAAGCAAAGACCAAAATAGGGGAAGAAATAAGCTCCATAGATACGGGGTTCCAAGCAGAGAAGAAAATGGACAGGAATATGCCTGGTTTGTTCAGAGAGTGCCAAGGAGTCCAGTGTGAGTGGGAGGGAAATAGAGGGGGGAAGATGGAATTAATGATAAGGAAGGTAAAACAATTATTGTATGAAGGTGTTCAAGCCATTGGAAGGATGATGGTTTTTTCCCCAAGTGAGAGCAGCAGCCAGTGGTGGGCTTTGATCAAAGAGGTCTTGATTTAACTTATATTTTAAGTATATTTCCTCTCTCTCTCTCTCTCTCAGAGCAGATTATAGCAGCACAAAGGTCAAAACCGGGAGACATTAAATGATAAAGTATATGTTTAAGAAGAGCAATTTTAAAAATAGAAGAATCAAGATAGAATATAGTTATCTTTTAAAACTAATATAATCCTATTATTCCCCTGCTTAAATATCTGGGCATTCCTTCAACTACCTCTCAAACATTGATTGATTCATTCAGCTAGTTATTGAAAAAGGTTCCTAAAGAGCTACCATGTGCCAGACAGACACTGTGCCTGATGCTGTTAATGTAATGGTGAACAGAACACATCCTACCTGCACTCAGTGAGCTGACATTGTAGGGGGAGAGATAATCCAAAGGTGTTCAAGTTCCTTTGCTATGTAATACCCCTCAGTTTAATATCTTCATTTTGCATATGGAATCTTACTACATCACTGGGCATTCTCAAAACATGCCAAACCTACACTTTAAAACCAGGTGACTTTGACCATACTTTTCTTACTGTAAATACTGTTGTCTCACCCCCATCCTTCTTTTCTACCAAGGAAAACCTTGTCAATTATTATGTATCTCATTCTTTTTTGAACTCTCCAAACAATGTATCCTGCTGGCATAGCTCTTATATTGATGAGAGGTTTGCATGCAAAGAACAACTAACATACCAGAATCTAGCTCAGGACAGCTGAATTCAGGTACATAGTGGTGGTAGGAGAAGAAGTTTTGAGAGTTAAAAATGAATTTGATGACTAAGGGATGTGTTGGATAAATAAGAGGGGTCTTAAAACAGGGGTTAACATGCTGCAAACTGTGAATCTATGGGGAATAGTCCTTGTGTTCAGGAAGCTTGAGGTGGGGCTGTGGTGTTTTCAGACTGGTTAGGTCCTTGAAGCTCATCAAGAACAAATGTTTGCATTTAGAATGTCTATAGCAGTACTAAAGGGTCAGCATATGGGTATTCAGATGGTGAGAAATTGCCATAATTTTGTAGAGGAAGAGGTTGATCTCAGGTTTGAGGTTGCCTTGATGAGACAGTCTCTAACATCCTGTGAAAAATGAGTCTCTGGAGTGGAAGGAGATCCAAGATGGAGGAGGAGTAAGTGGAAGCAACACTAACCTCCTCCCAGGACTGATCTGGAATTACAACTCAATTGTAGAGAAATCATCCAGCAAAACCAACTAAACACTAGTTGGAGAGAAGCCGTACAGCCACAGACAGGCAGAAGAAACCACTATGCCACAGTATGACTTGTAGGGAGTGCAGAGGAGATGCAAGAGGGCTGGCTGGGCTTCTATAGCAGTAGCTGAAGTACCTGAGGGATATTTCACTGGCTGGGAAATCCCTCTTGAGAAATATGGGGCCTGAACCCCAAGTTATAGTATCAAAGCCAGAAAGGAACCCAGGTAATATCCAGCTGTGAAAAACAGCAGGATTTCTCTCTGCTGGGGAGAGACAGATGGAGATGCAGAGAGCCTCTTAAAGGGCCAAAGCACAAAATTTCATTTGTAGCCACTTACCCTTGATGCTGACAAAGGGAGGGCAGAATGGACTAGAAATGCTTGAGGAGAGTCTGGGGTTGGTGGCTCTGTGGAGAGAGCTGAGGGAATAGCCTCCAGGATCCCTGTGCTGAGTCATTCCTGATACTGCAGGAGCAATTACTCTCAGGCAGAGCAGTCCTCTTTGAATAGCATTGGCCTAAGGGGAAACAATACCTCCTTCTCCAGGAGTTACTCTGCCCCACCCTGTGGTGTTTAAGGTAGGCTTCTGGTCACAGCTTGATTAGATTAACAACTGATCCCCTTGATGGCTGCTTAGTTGAACAGCTAAGGCAGAAAATACAAAGTGACCAAAATGGGAAGACAAAGAAACAGACCCCAAATGAAAAAACGAGTGAATTTTCCAGAAGAACCAGATAAAATAGAAGCAAGCAATCCATCAGATTGAGAGTTTAGAGTAATGATAATAAGAATACTCAACAGCATAAAAAAAGGTCATAAAAACCATAACAAAGGACCAGTCAGATATAAAGAATACAATGTCTGAAATAAATAATACACTGGAAGAAATAAACAGTAAGGTAGATGGAGCAGAGGATCAAATCAGTGATTTGGATGACAAGGTAGAAAAAACACCCAGCAGAGTAACTATAAGAAAAAAATGATTTTAAAAACATGAGAACTTAAGAAACATTTTAGACAACATGAAGTGTAATAACATCTATACCATAGGAATGCCAGAAGGAGAAGAGAGTGAGCAAGGGATTGAGAACCTATTTGAAAAAATAATGACTGAAAACTTCCCTAATCTGCTGAAAGAAAAATCACACAAGTTCACGAAGCTCAGAGAGTCCCAGATAAGTTGGATCCAAAGGGGCCTATACCAAGACACATCATAATTAAAATGAAAAGCTTGAAGACAAGGAGAGAATCCTAAAAGCCACATGAGAAAAGTGGGGAGTTATCAATTAGACTGGCATCTGATTACTCAACAGAAACATTTCAGGCCAGAAGGGAGCAGCATGAAATATTCAAGATGATGAAAAGCAAGGTCCTACAACCAAAGCCACTTTACCCAGCAAGGCTACCATTTAAAATCAAAGGAAAAATAAGGCGTTTCCCAGACAAGAAAAAGTTAAAGGAGATTAACACCAAACCAGTACTGCAACAAATGTTAAAGGGCTTGATTGAAGAAGGAGAAGGAGAAGGAGAAGGAGAAGAAGAAGAAGAAGAAGAAGAAGAAGAAGGGAAAGAAGAAAAATAAGAGAAAGAAAAAACAAAGATGAAAACAGTCTAACAATAAAATGGCAGTACGTACATAACTATCAATAATCACCATAAATGTAAATGGCTTAAATTCCCTGACCAAAAGTCAGAGGGCAGCTGAATGGGTAAGAAAACAAGACCCATATGTATGCTGCCTCCAAGAGACCTATCTGAGATTGAAAGATACACAAAGACTAAAAGTAAAGAGTTGGGTATAACCCTAGTAAACCTTTATACACCCCACATAGGAGCACCTAAATATGTAAAGCAAATCTTGATGAACATCAAGGGAGAGATTGACAGAAACATAGTCATAGTTGGGGATTTTAACACCCCATTGACTTCAATTAATAGATCTTCCAGGCAGAAAATCAACAAGGAGACAGTAGCCTTAAATGACACACTATATCAAATGGAATTAATTGATATCTTCAGAGCATTTTGTCCCAAGCAGCTAAATATACATACTTTTCAAGTACACATGGAATGTTTTCTAAGATTGACCACATGATAGGACACAAAACAAGTCTCAATAAATTTAAGAAGATTGAAATCAAATCAAGTATCTTCTCTGACCACAACAGTATGAAACTAGAAATCAATCATAAGAGGAACACCGAAAGACACAAAAAAACAAGGAAGCTAAATATCATGTTATTAAACAATGAATGAGTTAACAATGAGATCAAGGAAGAAATCAAAAGATAACTTGAAACTAATGAAAATGAGGACACAACAACCCAAAATCTGTGGGACACTGGGAAAGCAATCCTAAGAGGGAAATTCATACATTATAGGCCTATCTCAAAAATTCAAGGAAAAACTCAAACAATCTAACTTCACACTTAAAGGAACTTGAAATAGAACAACAAACAAAGCCCAAAGTGAGTACAAGGGAAGGAAATAATAAAGATTAGAGCAGAAATAAATGAAATAGAGTCTAAAAAATGATACAAAAGATCAATGAATGCAAGAGCTGGTTCTTTGAAAAGATAAATGAGATTGACAAACCTTTAATCAGACCCTGATAAATAAAATAAAAAATTAAATAAGAGAACTAATAACTGACACCAAAGAAATACAAAGGTTGTAAGAAAATATTATGAACAGTTACATGCCAGTAAACAGGACAACCTGGACAAAATTGATAAATTCTTAGAAACATACAATCTTCAAAAAAAATCAGAAAGAATCAGAGAATCTGAATGCAGATTATACCTAATGAAATTGAAGCAGTAATCAAAAAATTACCAACAAACAAAAGCCCTGGACCAGATGGCTTCGTAAGTGAATTTTACCAAACATTTAGAGAAGAACTAACACCTCTCCTCCTTATAATTCAAGTGGAAGGAAGACTCCCAAATTCATTTTATGAGGCCAGCATTATCCTAATTCCAAAACCAGGTAAAGATACTACAACAAAAATTACAGACCAGTATCACTGATGAACATAGATGCTAAAATCTTCAACACAATATTAGCAAACCAAACACAGCAATGCATCAGGAAGATCATACACCATGATCAAGTGGGACTTATTCTGAGAATGCAAGTTTGGTACAACATTCACAATCAATAAGTGTGATTCACCACATAAATAAAAGGAAGGATAAAATCCACATGATCATATCAATACAGAGAAATATGTTTGGATAAAATCCAGCACCCATTTGTATAACCAAAACTCTCAGCAAAGTGGGAATAGAGAGAACATACCTAAACATAATAAAGGCCATGTATTACAAACCCACTGCCATCATCCTACTCAACAGGCAAAAACTACAAGTGTTTCCTTTAAGATCAGGAACAAGACAGAGATGTCCACTTTTACCTCTCTTATTCAACATAGTACTGACAGTCCTAGCCACACCAATCAGACAAGAAGATGAAATAAAAGACATCCAAATTGAAATGGAAGAAGTAAAACTGTCTTTATTTGCATGTACAGCACCATGTACATGATACTGTACGTGGAGAACCCCAAAGAGTCCACCAAGTAACTTCCAGATCTGATAAATGAATTCAACAAAGTAACAGGATATAAAATTAATATCCAGAAATCAGTTGCACTTTTATATACCAATAATGAACTAACAGAAAGGGAAATTAAGAAAACAATTCCATTCACAATTGCTTCAAAAAGAATAAAATACCTAGGACTAAGCCTAACCAAGGATGTAAAAGACCTGTACTCACAAAATTATAAGACATTGAAGAAAGAAATTGAAGAAGATACAAATAAGTGGAAGCACATACCATGTTAATGGATAGGGTGAATTAACATAATTAAAATGCCCATACTACCCAAAGCAATCTATAGATTCAGTGCAATTCTTATCATGATTTCAATGACGTATTTCATGGGATTAGAGCAAATGTTTCAAAAATTTCTGTGGAACTACAGTTGGCCCCAAATAGCAACAGCAATCCTAAGCAGGAAGAACAAAGTAGGAGGAATCACACAACCTAATATCAAACTATACTACAAGGCCATGGTAATCAAAACACCCTGGTACTGACATCAAGCAGGCACATAGATCAACGGAACAAAATAGAGAGCCCAGAAATAAATCCACACCTTTATAGTCAATCAATATTCAACAGAAGAAGCAAGCACATACAATGGGCTGAAGATAGTTTATTCAATAAATGGTGTTAGGAATATGGACAGATAATGTGCAGAAAAATGAAACTGGACCACCTTCTTATTGTATACACAAGAATAAATTCAATGTGGATCAAAGACTTAAATGTTAGACCAGAAACCATAAAAATCCTAGAAGAAAACATGAACACCAAAATCTTGGACATTGCTCATAGCAATTTTGTATTGGATATTTCTCCTCAGGCAAGGGAAACAAAAGAAAAAATAAACAAATAGAACTACATCAAACTAAAAAGCTTTTGCACAGCAAAGAAAATCATCAACAAAATAAAAAGACAACACATACAATGGGAGAATATATTCACTGATACGTCTGATAGATGGTTAATATCCAAAATTTATAAAGTACTCACAAAACTCAACACCAAAACAGACAAGCGCCCCAATTAAAAAATGGGCAAAGGACTTGAATAGACACTTTTCCAAAGAGGACATACAGATGGCCAACAGACATAAGAAAAGATGCTCAATGTCACTAATCTTCAGAGAAATGCAAATTCAATCCACAATGAGATACCATCTCACACCCGTCAGAATGGCTGTCATCAATAAATCAACAAACACCAAACGCTAACCAGGATGTGGAGAAAGTGGAACACTTTTTGCACTGTTCGTGGGAATGCAGACTGGTGCAGCCACTGTGGAAAGCAGTATGGAGATACCTCAGAAAATTAGAAATTGATCTGCCTTGTGACCCAGCAATCCCACTTCTAGAAATACCTCCAAAGGAACTCGAAACACTAATTTGGAAGAACATAAGCACCCCTATGTTCATTGCAGCATTATTTACAATCTCCAAGATTGTAGCCCAAGTGTCCATCAGTAGATAAGTGGATAAAACAACTGTGGGACATTTACACACTGGAATTTTACTCAGTGGTAAAAAAGAAAATTTTAACCTTTGCAACAGTATGGATGGACCTGGAGAACCTGGAGAACATATGCTAAGTGAAATTAGCCAATAAGAGAAAGACAAACACCATATGATCTCACTTATATGTTGAATCTAATGAACAAGCTGAACTAACAACCAAAACAGAGACAGACTAATACATAGAGAGCAGATGACAGGTAGTTGGGAGAGAGAGGTTAGGGGGTGTAGGGGTTGAGCAAAAAGGAGAAAGGATTCAGGGACATGGACAACAGTGTGGTGACTGCTGAAAGTTGAAAGGTAAAGGAGGACTAAATGATAATGGAAAAAAATACAATAAATATTAATTTTTAAAAAAATGATCCTCTGCTTTTGAAATGCTCCCCTCTGTGGTCTGTCAGCTTGCATTTGGACAGTATTTTGTTTGGGTAGGAGAATTCTGCTCTGACTTTGGCTAAGTGGAAGACTCCCCAAGACAAATCAGGACATGACCTTTGCTTTCTCTGCAAGCCTAAATGTTAAGACAGCAAAGCAACAATTAACTTCCTTTTACCAATTTTGCTATGAATTTTGAAATCATTTAGCATATGCAGACATCTTTCTGAATTTTCATTTAATGACTACTTTAGCCAATGACATCAATGCCCTTGCTTTGCAGACAAATAGCATGATTTAAGTTCAACACCATCAAATCCATACGCAACTCCAGCCTTATGGTGTTAGCACTGGAGGTGGGCAAGATGTAATTCTCTGACATGTGGTAAGCTAAAACTGTCTTTACCTGGACATGGCCAGGGCTGGATATATTTGTGCAGCCTCTCTTTCTATCTGTGTTCTCTGTCATCAGTCTCTCCATCTCACTTTTTACATCATGAATGCACCAAGTTATAACAAAAGGAAGGGACATTTGAGGTTGAAAATTGTAGATATAGTACCATCCTGATCCCAGAAGAGCTCTGTGACTTTAATCAAAGCATTTGATCTCAGTTCCTTCTACTTTGAGGTGGAAATATTACTTAGGATAATTCAACCTGGCCTTTGGGAGGATCAAGTAAGCTAATGTGTAGGAAAACACTTTATAAACCATAATGCAATAAAAACACTCATTGGTTATTGTTGTGACTTGTATCTTCCTTTGTCTTCAGGAACAGTATTATCAGATGATCAGATCCTAGACTGCTGTTATCGTTACAGCATAAAAAGAAAATTAGACACTCATGGGACTCTTTCTGTGGCTCCTTCACACACATGGCTTTATGCAAAAACTTAAAAACATTTCTCACACATACTCAAACACACACATGTACACACATGGCCACTTTCCACAATACCCCCTTCAGTTTCATCCTTAGACTTCTAGCAGGCATGGGTGACAATTTTAGAAGGATTATCTCCTGTTTCTTCAGAATTCTAAGATAAATCCATTATTCTAGGATTAAAGAACAACCCTGGGAGACTATGGCTTCTACGTGTTGAAGTAACTCCTGGTCTTTAATTTCATTTAAATCAACAAACCTTAGGTCAATAATCATGGACAAAAGGTGATAAAAGTAGGTTTACATTGTGCACCTGCCCTAGTCCCTTCATGTATGAGTTAAATAATAGATGTCAGGTTGTATTCCTCACACACTAGAAGACATTAACCCTTACAGTGGATTCTGTGGCCAGAGAACTCTTAAAATAACACAATCAAGCTTTATTGCATTTTTACTGTGTATCATGCAGTGTGAACATCAAGTTTACACTTGCAAACATCACATCTTAATCTTCCAACAAACACTTTAAGGTAGGTACCACTCTTCCCAGTTTCTGGGGGGAGGGTTTGAGAAAACCAAGGCTTAAGAAAAGAAGACCACTTATACATGGGCATGCTTTTTGTAAGTACAGGACCTGAACTAGAGTTCTCTGACTTCAGGACCTATGCTTTTAATTACAATACCTTACTGCCTTCAAATGAAAGAGAGGTAACATTTTACCAATGATAGCACCTGGTACCTTGGTTAAGAAATAACTGTGGTTAAGTTTCCCATCATCAACATTTGACCCAAACCTTAACACATGTATGGAGAGGATGGCAGAGACGATTTTCTATTTTTACCATGTATCCCTGTCAAAAAAATTGTCCCCTTTTCTCCTCTTCCTATGGAATGTCACTGATCTTCTATAAGCATAATCATCTGGGCACTATGTTCAGAAGTTTTGTTCCATACTAATCCATAGACCTTTATACACCATCACTATTAATTGTACTCCTGAGAAAGATTTGGTTTAAAGGATGTGTGGAGTAGCAAAAGCAAACAAATAAGAAAGCACAACAACTAGCAATAAATGATTGTAAGTGTTCTTTTTTTTCCTGTAGAGCTTGATCTTTGCTTCCCTTGAATTCAGCCTTGAATTCAACTTACTGCCCGTAATGAGCACCGACTTTTGCCAGACACTTGCCTAGAACCAGGTGATGGGGCACCTGATCAGATATGAAGGGAACCTCTAAGATGGAAAACAGCAGTAAACCAAATCAATGATTGCGACTGTGACAAGTGCTACAGAGAAAATGCCAACACAGTGTGTTATGTCCTAGGCCTACCATAACAAACTACCACGAACTGGGTGGCTTAAAACGGCACAATTTTTTTATCATAGTTTTGGATGCTAGAAGTCTGCAGCCAAGCTGCAGGCAGGCCATGCTCTCTCTGGCCTCCCTAAGGAAGAATCCTTCCTGGTCTTCTCTGGCTTCGCGTGCTTCCTGGCAGTCCTTGGTGTTCTGGGCTTGTTGCAACCGCATCACTCTAGTCGTGCGGCTTTCTCCTCCTTGTGTGCCTTCACATCAGCCATCTTTCTTCTGCCCATGTCTGTTTGCGCCCACATTTCCGCTTTTGCCAGGATGCCTGTCATTTCATATCGGGGCCCACTCTGAGGACCTCATTGTGAATGGACTGTCTTTATGGACTCTATTTCCAAGGAAGGTTACCCTTAATTTCCTCTCCTGTTTTTCTAGGTAGTCACTTCCATACTCAAAAAGCTCTGTTCTTGAATGTATGTGTGAAATAAAATACCAATAACACATAAAAGTAACTTCTGCTAACACGTGCTTATCATATGTCCAGTACAGTATAAATTACTTTAATGAATTGTCTTTTAATGAGTAATTCTAGCAAAAAGAAAAAGAAACAGTATCCTATGCACAGATCTCAAGATCAGGTGTCCCCAAACCCCAGGCTGCAGACCCCTGCCCGTCAGTGACCTGTTGGAAACCATACAGTGAGTGAATCTCACCTGAGCTCTGCCTCCTGGGATTCTACTCATTAGTAGAATTTTTATTTGTAACTTTTTGCTTACTTCGTAAAGTTGTCATATCTTAATCTTTTAAAGCCAAGTTGAATGCTGAACTTATGAGTGATTTTATTTTATGCATTAAATAAATAATACCAACCTGTGAAACAAAAGGATGAGAAAAGGTGTAGAAATCTGTTTTTGGTCAAGCTTGATTGTCAGTTACAATAACTATCAAACTCTAAAAAACAAATTATTCCCTAAAGGTTATTTTAGAATAATTTGCAGTTTGCACTTTTTAACGGCTTATACAAATAATCTCATTAGTGTAAAACATTGTTAGAGATCTTAACTAAAAAGTCTGATTCAGCCTTTCCCAAAATAAACTTTGGGGAGCAAATACAGAGGTAAATGCTTCAGATAAAGAGCATTGATCCCACTTTCTCTCTAGACGTGACATGCGTCCTCCACAGCTGGAAAAGCTTAGTTTATTACCATGTAAATGTTCTGAGATGTCCTGTGAGAAAGGATCTCCTTTACTTTCACACACGGTGCCCAAATTTTCGGTTTGCAATCGCAGACATCCTGCTTAGATTATACATACTGCACCGGGAGCCAAAAAAACACTCTCGTTTTATTTCTTGCTCATGGGTTGGGAAGATAAAGTGAGCCTGACATTTCCACGGGCAGAAGTGTAAATTCACAGGTAAACTCCCACTTGGTGGCCAGTGAGAATGTCTCTTTTCTCATACCTTGGATTTCTAATTTCTTAGCAACAAAAAGTCCTTGCGGTAGACCTTGGATTTCTCATAGCATCGGACCACCCTTGGCATAGCTTCTGTTTGCACCCCAGAGGTATTTCTGGCAATGTCCTCCATCCTCTATTTCACTTTTTCTTTCATTGTTCTTTTTTTCTTCCTTTGCTCCCTGGTGATTTCTACTTTTTCTTCTGTCTTCCTCTCAATGTAGCTTCACCATGAGGCATCTTCGCCTTTAGTTCACTGTGTAGTAAGTAACTTACTTTCACCCAAGACGTAATTCTGAGGCCTTGATTTAAAATAGACACTGCAGATGTTTTTACTAAGTGAGCCTTTTAAAGCATCTTCTTGGGTACACAAGGTTCTCTGCGTTTGTGTTTACCCCTGGAACAGAGTTAGCATCCAAATTAATGTGCCGCTATGACTGCCCTGGAACAAAGCAGGGATTGTGTGATGACTCACTGGGTGGACTGCTTTTACTTCCTTTTAACAATGTACATGTGTGTGTTGGGTTACAGGAGGGCATACACAAATATTCAAAGCCGAAGCCCACTCACACATACCACCATGTTAGGTGGAGTTTTAGCAGTGTTGTCACACACAGCCAAAATAGGACTCTGTTTAATAATACCTCACATTCAGGCTTTATCTGAGACCACAGTACGTATCATATTATCTGTATTGTGTTATTTATTGTAACACCATGGCAGCATTGCTAGTGTGCCCTATACACAAAGAAACTGAATGTGTCTCATAACTAAAGTGTAACATTAGCTTGTGTCTGCAAAAGGGAAGGACAATTAGTAAGTTTCCAAATTAGCATTCCAATATCCCATCAGTAATCAACGCTCATCAGGGGTTTGTTAGAAACAAAACGACCGGCCTTTCTATACAATTAGTGTCTATAAGGGAATGGTTTGAAGTGTGAATTTCATCAGTGATGTTGAATTTTTTATTCTTTTTTTTTTTCACGTGGGAGACTAGTCTTGGTCCAGAGGTTGTAGGGTAAGATTCATAGTAGATAACATTATAACTCTTCACAGCAGAATGATAAACAGAATCTGAATGGACAAGCAGGTGCCTGTTTTCTCCAACTGTAAACACAGCACACTGCTCAGCCTTTATCAGATCAAAGTGTTACACTGCGCATATATACACATGCATTCATATAACTACCAACATGCAAAATGTGCACACTTCCGTGGTAAGTAACCAAGTAGTTCAATCAATTAATCTCAGATCATCTTCCTGTTTTAGGATCGACTCTCCCCACCTTTCAAATATTTGTATACCCAAACTCTATATCATATGCTGTAAGAATCGATCTCCTGGACAGAGTTTTAAAATAATATATACATGCATGTTAATATATTGTATGTTCTCATGTACCAAAGTTTTAATCATATAATACTGAAACTTTTCTATAGAAAAAGCTGTCCACCATGTGATTGACAAATGAACTAGTTAACAGGATACATAAACCCTTTCAGAATATCACGGTCCTACTTAAGAGCTATGTATGTCTTAAAAAAAGATGTCTCAATATTATGTATTGTTAGGACCTTATGTTCACACATGTAAATGTGTATACCGGTAAATGTATGTAAATCTATGGGACTGCATACTCATTAGTCTTTGTAGCTATTATGAATTAAAATGTTCCATGGCAAAGTTATTTTGTTAAAGTCAAAGGTTAGAATTTACTTATGCAAAAATTGAAAAGGAAGCACCAAAGTAAATCTGGGTCCTAGGGTCACATTACCTCGCATAAAGGTAATGTGAAGGTGGTGGCTTTTAATTAAAATGGAACTGCTGTGTCGTGGCAGTACAGATTTGATTTTGCCTACTTGCCCTGCTCAGAAATTATAAATTTAAAAGACATAATTAACAGAAAATTAAAGATTCTCCTTCATTCTGAGTTCCATGAAAGATTCCCGGCTCTTTTCCTCTCCCAGCCCCAGCTTCTGAGCTGGTGTGGAGCCTTTTAAGTTACGGTTTACACCACAGGAGTCAGGGCCATTAATTAGCAAAGCAGAGCTCTGATCATTAACTCTGATATGGGATTTCTTTCTCTCCCCCACCGGACCCTTCCCAGAGGGGGAGCATTTGGTTGAGTAGAAGGCAAGGAAACATTGGTCCTCCATGCCTCTGGCTGTAGTAAGCTCAAAGGAGGGCCCCTGCCTCCTGTGGAGATTTTCAGGGTCCTTTCCTGCTGCTAAATGTGACCGATCTACACCATTGTGAAGTGGGTTCATTGATTTGCAGCCTCAGGAGGTTTGGACCGACCCCAAACTAGAGCAAAACTGAAAGAATCCCTCTCTAGTCAGCCCCAAACCAGGTCTGCCATTTTTGCCACTGTACATTCCTACCCAGAACCCCTTTGCTCTCCACTCTTTGTCACATGAACCCAATCCAAATGGCTCTCTTGCCACTGCCCCCTAAGTAGCTCTTCTTTAAATACCATTTAGTCTGTATTTGATTTTGCCAGGAGCCTCAGAATAACCTCTGCCCTTCAGCAAAACAAGCTGTCTCTCCAATCCGGTTCTCTCTTTTGCTTCCTTATTGATTTCAAATTCTCTGCCCCTTGGGAAAGAATAGTGTGTATAAGTGGGTCTGGAGTGAAATGGTCCCCACCTCAAGAAACGGCTTTTTATTCCCAAAGTTGGGCTGGCAGCAGTGTTTTGCCTCACCCTTTATTGTCCCTTTACTGCTTTCCCACCACCCTCTGGAGCCCTTTTTGTCACAGAACATCACCACCAGTGACTTCTGTGGGCAAACATGTCCCAAATTAGAAATTGGGGAACTAGCTAGGTCCGCCTTCTGCCGGCGCCTCTTAAAACATGTTCCATAGTGCCTTGTATTAGTGACTAATTTTCACGTTGACACATGTATCCAAACATAACATCACATGTTTACAAACAGCTTAGCTGGAGTTAATTAAATCAAGGGGTTTAAAAATAGCTATTAATTATTAGCCTCATTCCATTATTTTGGGAATATGCAAATAAGCAATATTTTCCATTCCCTGCCTTCACTGATACGCAGTGCTACCACCCACTACATCTGCCCTGATGTTATGGAGAAAAATGGTTGAAACAGAGTCCATACACAGCAGTTTTCCCTGTTCGGGAAACAGTTTGAAGAATTCTAGGTCATCTATTGGTTATAAAGCTATAGGGCTTCTGGCAAATTGCCAAGAGTGATAAGGCCAGTGGTTGGCATTGCTGATAAAAATACAGTGGGAGTACTTTAATTGTGCTCTGGGATTTCCCTGTTGAAATACCTCTTCATTCATGTGGAATCAGTGAAGTCGAAGGGGCATAATGCAGGATTTGTAGGAGGCATTCGTGAGCCTAGGATGCTGCTATGGGACCTTATATTATAGATGTCCTGTATCAGTAACTTTGATCCCTTTTGTCTGTGACCCGTCATCAAAGTACGCTTATATCTCAATGCAATTATAAACACATAAATTCATAACCCAACTATAAACAATTTCTAGTGTACAATACACTCTGATACCTTCTATTCTATTCTCTTTATTTTATTTAATACATTGATTCCATGGCCAGCTAGCTGTCATTACGTAGTTTGAAAGCCCTTTTCCTATAGGGTTTCAGTGGCTGTAACTTACTCAGATCATATTCATATGTCTTACCCTGTTTGATCAGCACAGCTGTCTGAGGACATTTAAAATTTTATATTAATATTTAATATCCTAAAGAGAAAAGCACACACCCATGACATTTCACAGATTGAGCACACTCGATAACCGGTGCCCACCATGGGAAGCTGACAGAGGCCCTCACCTCGGTTGCCCCTGTACCCGCTCCGAGGACGATCACTGTCCCAACTTCCAAGGGCCTGGATCACCTTTGCCTACTTAGGTTACATTTGCTTGTTTGCATACTTTACATAAATCTTATAAAACTCTCTTGTATCTAGTTTCTTTTATTCACATTATATGTGTGAGACTCGTTCATGTTGTGAGGCTATAGATCACTCATTTTCATCTGTACATAGTGTCCCATTGGTGCACATCTACCGCCACCCATTCAGTTGTTGGTGGTCATGGAAACATTGCCAGTTTGGGCCGGTAAGAACGGAATAGTGATGCTGTAAACATTCTAACACGTGCCTTTGGTAAACACATGCACACATTTGTGCCGGTCATAGCTACCTAGGACTGGGCTAGCTGGGTCACAGAGCATGAATCTGTTCAGCCTTTAGTAAGACAACAAAACAGGTTTTCCAGAGTGCTTGACCAGTGTATGCTCCTACCATCAGTGGGATGGTATTTATCTTATGCTCTAATTCATTGTTTTTACAGAAAAGGAAAAACGAGGCTCAGCACTGAAGCAGGTTACCAAAGTCACAGAGCTAATACATCACAAAGTTAAAACTAACACCAGATTGCTGAGTCATAGCTAGCGGTGTCTGATTGTTTGTTATTTTACCTCTATTCTTTATTAACACATATAATGGCTTTTGACACAGTTTACTTGTCCTTTATCCACCTTCTTCAAACCCCTGAGAAACGTAGACACATAAGCACATACACACAGCCTTCCCCTAGTGTAGACACACACATACACAAACATAAAGGTGTACACACAGAGGCACACAGGGACGCAGACACATATACATACAGACATATAGATATGTGCACAGTACATATAAACGCACATCTGCTATGGACATAGAGATACAATGCAGACTCACCCATCCATGCACATCAAGACACACACACACAAGTACCATGGTACATGTACCTAGTTGTATGTCATAGTTTTTCATATTCTTTTATACTTTTGCCAACAACAGAATAAATTCCTTGTGGTTATATTCGTATGATGCATGGTTTCTCAATAAGTATCTGTGTACATATTTACTTCAAGGGTGACTTTATTTTTATAATTTTAAGATTTCTGGAGAAATACATTATACCTTACTTTGGTAATATGCCCGGAGCTTAATTACTAGATGGGCATTATTCTTTATACAACATTACTGGACATACCTATGTCAACTTAATTTACAAACTATAATGTCTAATTAAGGGGTCTTCTTTCTGTCAAAGAATATTTCCTGTTCAGGTTCTGCTCAATTATTTAGGGGAGATACTTTTGTCAGTGTTTGAAATGTGGGTCCTATAATTCTATAGGAAAAAAGTTAGAAAAATATTTTCGTTTCTATTGCTATGCAACAAATGCCTATAATTGTATTAGCTTAAATGACATACATTTAATATCTCAGTTTCTGGAGAAAGTGTTCTGGACACAACTTCACTGGGTCATAAGCTCAAGGTTTTAAATGGCTGCCATGAAGACATTGGCTGGACTCAAGGTGAAGCTTAGGGTTCTTTTCTAAGCTTAAGTAATTACTAGCAGGATTCAGCTCCTTGTAGCCTAGGACTAAGGTTCTGGCTTTCTTGTGGGCTGTCAGCCAGACCGCATACTCAGCACCTAGAGGCCACTTGCTGTCCCTTGCCTTGTGGCCCTCTCATAACAACGTGGCAGCTCAGTTCTTTGTGGCTGACAGGAGAACCTGTTGCCGACAGTGTCCCAAGACAGATCTCACAGAACATTACCTGTTCATTGGAGTGACCTCCCATCACCTTTCCTATATAATTCATCCCACTCAAGATAGCAACTATCCCACTGCTTGTGTCACTTTCTGTTGGTTAGAAGCAAGTTGCAGGTCCCGCCTAACACCCAAAGGCTGGGAAGAATATACAGTGGTGTGGCAAGGGGTGAGAACTGTGCCTACTGCAACTGAGAAACTTATTTTACGTGGTCGTTCTCACCGTGTACCCGTAATACTATTATGTTATTATAGATCAATTTCTATTCATAGGATATATTGACTCTAGCAGCAACCTACAGTCCAATTCATATATCACATGTTGAATTTCAAAATATATGCATATTCACATGTACATTAATACAAATATGTAAGTCACTCTTTTCAATTTCACCTCCTACCATAAGAATGGAATCAGCCACAGTTTAATGTATATACTGGCTACCTTGCTACCAAATGGCTTTATAATGTAGATACTTTACAAGCCAGTGATTTCTTTAACAGGGAGTTTATATTACCTTACTCTCACCTCCAATGTGAATAAAAAGAGATTCAGAACATCGCAAAAGGCAGTGACTCCTTTTGAAATGCAGCACCCTTTGTCATAAACCCTCTGAAAGATAGCCAATCTTTATTAAGATCAAACTTTCAAAATAATGTGATACTACCATCCTCTCCGGGCTGTATTATAAAATTTGGTTCAGAATAGATCTAAAACTTTTCATGGGTATAGCTATTCTTGCACATGGTAAGGTGAACTGGGCATGGATAAGATGCAGTGCTTTCTGGGAAACATGCCAAGCAGTGACTTAAGGAGACCACTATAAGGACTTCTCTTGCTCAGCTCTCTGACAAATGTCATGCCTGCTTAATCAAGGCTAGGTGCAATTCGGTTGCTGCCCTTTAACAAACTATAATGGAAGACAAAAGACAAGAGATAGGTAGTGGATATGATCAGAGGGATAATGCAGCTTGTGGATGAGGTGATATGGCAAATGAGAACATCTCATCCAGAGAGGCTAAGAATAAGTTGGGAGTTAAATCCTCTTTCATGAAAAAGATGACAGTAAAGGCCATCTGAGCTTTTCTTTCTGAGTGGTGCTCAGAAGTTCAAGTTAAAGCACCTCATCTTTGGATTTGGACAGCTTGGACAAGAAACCTGGCTCTGCTACTTAACAGCTTTGACCAAGTTACTTAACCTTATTAAGCCATCATTTTCTCATCATTGCATGGTTGTAAATGATACAGCTTACCTAAAGAGTTTGTTATAGTGTTTGACCCTACCAAACACAACAAAACAAGGACATAAGCAGAAGAAATTGTGGCTACAAAGTTGAAAAAAAACATTGTAAGTTTCTTCAAGTAGCTCAGTATCTACTGGGGGATGGGCATACTACCCACAAAAAAGCATAATTACAGAGCACTCTGCCAACTCCTGGAATAAGGGCAAGAAGTCTCGGCCTTTAAGAGAAGTCAGAGATAATCAAACAGGTGCTTCCTTGCTCTTCCTTTTCCCCTGGGCCTACATGAAGCAATTTATTTATTGATTGTATCTGTGTCTCTTTCTCTAATCATGCACCAAAAATTATTAGACTACATTTTCCTTTAACATTTCTACCAAAGAAAAATGGCAAAAGGGAAGCAGAGGTGAAGAGTGTTTTCAGCTCTGATGCTTATGAGCTAATCAAGGTCAAACCGATTGAGTCCCTGGAGCAGAGACAACAAATCTGGGACTGGAAATGACTTCTGGTTCCGTAATGGTTGAATGGGCAGTCTTTTTTTTTCTGAACCAGTTTTCCAGACAATAAAGTAACAATGGCCATGAGTAAGAAGTTAAAGAATTGGAACAATGAATATGATCCATTGTCCAGTAGCACTTGTTCATGAATATTTAAAGAACTGACTTCTTACACAAAGTATAGTCTTTATAGTTTCCTTGGTCTTAAGGGACAGAAAGAATGTTAGGGAAAACATACTGTGTTTTCTGCTTCTGCTTTTCATTTATCTTCTTTACCCTCAGCAGTGGTCTTAGGATGATGAGTCAACAGTGAGGAAAGGGACAGAATCTTTGTTTGTCACAGCATCACTTACTTCTGTCTTCTTCTGTAGATGTGGACAGAACATAGAATATACGGCAATATTTGCAAATCAGATGGTATGAGGGCATAAGAGTTAGAACAAAAGATCTCTAGTTAGGGTAAGGTTTATACATGTAACTTAGGCAATTATTATTTGGTTTTTATTGATTAATAATGCTTTTAAATTGCATTTCTTTTGTCTTGCCATTCTTTAAAGACCACCATGAACCTCTATTTGTTACAAACTTTAAGTTGGAATAAATAAACAAATTGGCTATTTTTCAAGCTTTTAACCAATCAGATCAGCTGACTGCATTTTATTACATGGAACCAGATGTTTCAAACACTCCAATAAAAACAGTCATGAAAGGGAAAATAATGGGCAAACAATAAAGATGAAGAACCAAGCAAAAGGCCAAAATACCAATGCCACCCCTGCATTTGGTAAAACAATATCATAAATTCTTTGTGGTCTAATATTTTACTTAAAAAAATGAGAACTCTAATACCCATTGAAGCTAGCTAAGTAGGACACTACAGAAATGGAAAAAATCCCTTTCCATGTCTTACTTTTCACCAAAAGTACTTGCTGTTTTGCATTTTCCTAACCCCTGTGTCTTACCGTGTATGCACCTTTTCCCAACTCGACACACAAACACACGTTGCCCTGTGATCCCATTCTCCCAGAGCCTGTAAGTAGTTCAGCCCTGAGTGATATTCTCTCCAGAATATATACAGGACTAATGGACTCTAGTTTTTCAATAACCTCTAATGTACCCTTCTCTTGTCAGCTCTTTTAGAAGTAAAAGAAACTTTAAAAATATTTAAACATTGAAAACTGTTGCTGATTAAAAAGTAATTTTTAGGGGTCAATTTGGGGATCAATTAACTTAACATTCTCAAGTTAATAGTTTAACAGGTGTCTTCATTATCAATCACAATGCAAAACATAGCCAGACAGAAATCAGATTAACATTTGAAATTTGGGCTGAATATATACATAGACTTTCTATATTTATATAATACAAGGCACTATGGTAGGTAATTGAAACATGCATAGTACATAATTTTCAAAATTTTGAACTGATATTAATATCAAGCTTCCAGCCTTCCCAAACCCAGGGCCAGTTATTGGTGGGAAACCTGAAGTCACAGACCGAAATGTGCACGTGGCTGGTTTTTTCTCTCTCTTGTAACCTAGCTTTCTCTTTCTCTTCCTCTCTCATCTCCCTACTCCTGGTTATGATCTTCTTTGATTATGGTTAGGGAAAATAAGTAAGAGGTGGGAAGGATAGTTATTAGTATCTTTGAGTTTGCCAGACATTTGAAATTGATTTTTCTTTTGGTAGCTTTCATGTGCACATGTCCTTTAATGAGTCACCCCCCCCCATTCTACCTTTATTGGGCCTTGCACATCACTTACTCTCTCCCCAGCCACTCGACATCCAGAAGTTCTTTCAGATTCCCTCTGGTAAGCTATTTACTTCTGGAAGCAACCCTTTTGTACAGGATTGGAAATATCTTCAAGGCTCTTTCCAGAAACTCCTATGTGTGATGAAGATCTGGTGTTTTGCCCTTGAAATTTTTCAGATGGGATTTATACACCATCCTTCTGTGTCTACTCTGCCATTAAGCTCTATCTTTAGTCTTGTGATAGAAGGCAGGAATGCTTCTGCAGTCTTTTTTGTGGGGTGGGTGGTTGTAAGTCATAGCCCACTAACAATTCTCTCAAAAAGCCTCCTCTAATTGTCTTCTTTAAAGCCCCTCCCTACCAAGGTGAAGATTAGGATGTGAAACCACCCACCACATTCCTCAGGAGTAAAACTCATAGGATAACTCTCTCCAAAGGAATCTTCATGGACTTTCTCTGGTTCATTGATGTCCTGGCTGTACCTAAGAGATTATGAGCTGTGTGACCACTTAGGACTGCCTCCATTGTAACTCTGTCACCTCCAGGGTCTGGGTTCCTGGCACAAACCTCCGTGTCCATATTCTCTCATTCATGTAATAACACATAGGTGTGTCATTTAGGTAGTAACTTTATGACAATATAAAAGAGTTCTTAATTTTTTTACTCAATAATTATTCGAGTGACTTATGCGCCAGGCATTATTCTAGGCTCAGGAAACAAGAGGGAACAAGCTACATAAAACATTCTTCTACTCATGAAGCATATAGTAAGTTGAAGGTAGAAATTATGGTTTAAAAGAGAGAAAAATAAATAAATAATATCATTTCAGAGAAAAGAGATGAGTCACAATGTGCAGATGGGTATGGAGTCCTTTTATGGAAATTCGTGAAGAACAATCTGTGAGAAAGTGACATTTATACAGGAGTTACTCAAAATTATTGAGAATAAAATATGTATATTTTAATATACATAAGCACATCTGGAGAACTATGAATAATATGCAATGGGAAATTTCATATACACTTATGATTCTTCCTTCCTTAAGAAATTGATAGAAACTGTCATCTCTCCTAGGGAATATTTCCCGATCTGATCCAATCAGGCTCCCCAGCGTCCTCTTCGGTGGGTCTCACCCAGCTGGCCTGCACTGTGACCTTGTATCAGGGCTCTTATTACATTTGTAGATTATTCTTAGTCTGTGCTAATGAGATCGCTCAGAGTTCGCTTTGAGTATCACATCTTAATCACTTGATTTCTGCAGATGTTTTCTTTCTCCAAAAAAACTCTTCAGAGTGCCTGCTGCTCAGTGCTCGTTAACCAGAGAATGGCTTCTCTAACTCCAGTTCAAACATTCTCTTCAATGTCTCTGACTTCTGTTCTGATCAGGATTCTTCAAGCAGTAATAAAGGGAGGAGGATTTTAGACTCTTCAGTGTGAAAAAAAAATCAATAACCAAATTTCCACCTACAAGGGGATTTTCCCTTTATATAGAAGTACAGACTTTACTCCCTCACAGTGTGATAGAATTAAGATCCACCCTAACTCCACCATCTGCCGGATTCCCACTTAATCATTTCATGCTCGGTCAGGTTTAGGTGACTTGAAAATAGCAAAATAATCAGTTAATAAGTAAATGAGTTGGTAAAGAGATAAATATTCATCAACTAGGGGGATCTTTTTTCTTATACTTTTTTCCTACTTTTAACCTGCAATTGCTTTGACATAGACTTCGTGATGAAGACAGCAGCCCTTATTTAGACATAACCAACAGAAGAGTAGAGCCAAAAATCAGCAGAAACATCTACAGCATTTTTCCACTTGCTGATGGATATTAGGTTGGTGACCTGTCTTTCTACAGGATTGCCGCTTTGATGGATTGCATTAAAGATCTTTTGGACACAAATATGTTCTAATCCAGAGCCAGAGAGCCCAGCTCCTCTCTTCACTGTTGCCAAATTTCACATGCCAGGGAATGTATTTCCTTGGTATATTGTAAGCTTGCTGGACTAAGGCTGATTATATATACTACTGGGTTTTGAGATACCAAATCCTCAAATTTGTTTTGCTCCGAAGGGGCCAAACAATAAATGATATACCATAATTGATAAATTGAAAGCTATAGATGCAGACAAATGTAGTTTTAGATGTTGGAATCATTTTGAAAAAAGTGAGCTTATGTAAAAGTAAGCTTGACAGGCACTTAACCAGAAGAAATGCTATACAGGTACTCTGGAACGTCTTGTGGGACTGGCTCATAAGGGAACGGGCTGATGTCAAGGAATATGATAAGGATCTCAAGTCAATTTTTTCTCTCCCAGAATCCAAGAGTATGTCATAGGCTGCCAGCCACTTTCACTCAATAGCTGCTCACTTTGGCCTTCATCAAGGGACGTCACTTTGCAAACTACGCCACACTGCCTTTCCTTTGGTTCTGCCTTCAGGGGACTATGCAGATTAGTTTAAGGCTCACTTCTTCATCAGAATTTCAGTCTAATGAGGGAGGTAAATTATGCTTGACTTGCAATGATAATTTCTCCAAAGGACATAACCATGAGAATTGGTATTATTTTATTGAAGTTAATCTCTTTGTTTATTCAGAAGAAGCTCCTAAAGTAGAAAGGGTCTAAACACTGTAAGTGTGTAGAGGTTCAAGTACAGAACCCATGCAGGTCACTGAGACAATAATTGTATGTAAAATTAGACTCTGAGACTTTGTTAGACTTGTTCCCAGAGAGTTTTCATTCACCTTGACCTGAAGAAAATGCAGAAATTCCTGACATTTCCAGGGTATAACCGTCACTTTGGTTTTGCTTGGATGCCCCAGGGAACTGCATTGGAATGGAAAAACACTGGAGTAGCCTTATTTTAAAACAAGATTGGTGACTGAGCAGAGCAGACTCTTGAAGTAAAGTTAGAGGAGGCACAACCAGCCATGGGAATGAGGACAAGGGCCAGACTAACAGAGAGGGTACTATTTTCAAACTTCTAAGAATAGCAAGGTAAGTGGAGATGATCCCTTGACACAAATACTCCTGCAGGCATATGGAGCATGGCAATGAGGGAAGTTCAGGAGCAGATGGTATTTGGACAGCTGCATTGGTAGGTGGCAGATGGCAGTTTTTTGGTTTCTCTCATCGTCATCCCTATATGTAATCCCTAAGCAAATATTCTTGATTCCCCCTCCAGAACAAATCCTTAATTTTCTAATTCTCTGTGTTCTTACTGCTTCCACTCAAGATCAAGCCATTTCTCCTGTGCTATTGCTCTACTCTCTGGATCCCTTGAATTAGTTTCCACATATAGCCAGAGTGATAGTTGAAAACTCAAAATCAGAGTATATTATTCTCCAATATAAAACTCTGCAAAAGCTTGCCATTGTATATAAAATAAAATATGAAGAAATTGTTCTACCAGACTGAACTCTCTGTAGTGGGTTGAATGATGAATCCCTAAAAAATATGTCCACATGCTAACTAACCTACAAAGTGTGGATGTAACCCTATCTGGGAAAATTAGCTTTGCATATGTAATTAAAGTTGAGAATCTTCAGATGAGATCATCCTGAATTATCCAGATGGACCTAAATATAAAGTGTCCTTATGAGAGACAACAATAGGAAAGACACATGGAGAGGGGAAGAAGGCCATGTGAAGACTGAGGCAGAGGATGGAGGTATGTAGTCACAAACCAAGGAAAACCTGGGGCTATCACAGCTAGAAGAGGCAAGGAAGAATTCTTCCCTAATGTTTTGGAGTCCTACCAGCATCTCAGTTTCAGACTTCTGATCTCTGTTACTGGGAGAGAATATATTTCTATTGTCTTGAGCTGTTAAATTTGTGATAATTGTTCTGGAAACCAAAGGCAACTAAGACATTCTCCATTCACATATTCTACTTTTCTGCTTGCCTACTTTAGTTTTACAAGACTAACCTATTTTCCCCCTTATCATTCTTTTTAAGTATAACATGCTTTTTGTCTTTGTCTGGACTGCCACAGCAAAACACCACAGACTGG
The DNA here is from genome assembly GCA_004024845.1 of Tonatia bakeri. Taxonomy (NCBI): domain Eukaryota; kingdom Metazoa; phylum Chordata; class Mammalia; order Chiroptera; family Phyllostomidae; genus Tonatia; species Tonatia bakeri. Next base: position 113,928 of record PVIA01001798.1, read on the forward strand.
GTAGCTTCTCAGCAACAGAAGTTTATCTCTCAGGCTTCTGGAGGCTGGAAGTCAGAGATCAGGGTTCCATCACAGTCAAGTGGGGGCCCTCTTCCAGGCTGTAGACTCCTTGCACTCACAGCGAGGAAGGTGTTTGGCTTCTCTCTGGAGCTCCTTTTATGCAGGCAATAATCCTGTTCATGAAGGCTCCACACTTATGATCAATCACCTCCCAAAGGCCCCACCTCCTAATACCATCACAATGGGCACTAGGATTTAACATGAACTTTGGAGGGACACAGGCATTTACACAATCATACTCCTTCCAACTCAGAGCCTTTACATTAGCTGCTCTGTCTGCTTGGAATATTTTCCTCCTACATCTTTTTGTCTGAGTTCTTTCTTGTCATTTTTGAACTTCAATGTCTCTTTTTCAGACGGGTTCTCCTGGGCCAAATCAATGTAATATTCCCTGAATCATCACTCTTTTATTTTGATTTTAATACTTATCTGTACCTGCTATTTTCTGGTTTATTTATTGTTTGTCTAGCCCATTAAAGGGAAGCTCCCTGCTCCATTTTGCACTGTCTGACTCATTGCAGAATCCTGAGTGTATAGAATAGCCCCTGGTATTTAGTAAGAATGCAATTAATGCTAATAAGATTCATATCAGAAAGAAGAAAGGCTGTCAGTGTTGGAAGGCATTATGGTGGTAACATTGGTATCTAGAAAGTTAAAGAAAAAGACATGTCCTAAGCCACTGAGAGCCTGAGATATTGGGTATGTTATAATGAGAAAGATTTAGACTCAAAGAAGAGGACAGAAATTCCATAAGAGGTGACAAATAGAAATGCAGTCATAGTCTTAGGGCCAAACTGGTAACATTTCCCAAAGTAGTACAGAGTATAGAGTTTAAGGTATTGGAGCCTAAGATGAGAACTAAATCTGAACAATGACGTCATGAGCCTAGAGAAGATGGCCAGGATTTGTTCTGCCTGTAGGTGGACATCCGTTGCTCACTTATTTTTCTGTTGGGGAAAAAGTCAGGCATGGAAAACATGAGGCAAAGATGACAATTCTCAGCTGCTTTGTCAAGGACAAGATTTGGCTTTCTGACAATCTAGACATAAAAGTTTTCTAGTGAATAAAATTTGGGAAACTAGATTCTTCCCAACAGGGCCAGGTTTTGATATGAGTTCAGTAATGTAAAATAGGACTACTGGCTACCTCATTAGAACCTAGAAGGGGCCATATCCAATGGCTGGCTAACATCGAGTCCCATATTATCTCACTGGGAGGACTGGGCAGGGGAGCATTGCTGGCGGTGCCAGAATTCAGCCTTTTGTATCCTGCCCACCTTACTGGTAATTTAAGATGCTTAATGAAGACATACTTAGTTCAGCTAAGAAATTCAGGAATTCATATCATTTGAAGATACTTAATATCATCTGAGAATAAAGTAAACCAGGAGGACTATCTGTTAGATAACTAGGAGGTAACTTGAAAACCACTCTGTTAGAAGCACCATCTCAGTGAATTTTCCACAGGGTGAAAAGTGCCCGCATGCAGTATCTTTGGTGGAGGTGGCAGGGGATTGTGACTTTCTCATAACATTAGCTTAACAACAGCAGCCAGAGACCTGTAGGAACCTCATTTTGAGGCTTGCTGAAATTTTAGAGATCTCAGAGATAAGGTCTTTTGAGGTATTCTCTCATGGGGTGTGTAGCTTGTCTCCTAGAGGTTATGTCAGCATTTTTCATCCCCTCTGACTTCCCCACAGGTTCTCAGCTGTTATTGTCAGCTGTATATTTTGAAAGTGAAAAACAGGTTGAAGGAAAGGCCTACTGTATGTTTGTTTCTGAGGGCACAAATGTGGAATAAATATATATAATGCATGGCAGCTGATATTTTGTGCTATTTATCTTCATCTGTGAGGACAGAGAAGTCACTTAGGACTGTGCCAGTCCTGATTCATTCTTCATCACTGCACTCATGAAGATAAATGCCACAGTTACACAGACCACAGCTCCCATGTGCTCTTTCAGACCAGAGATTTAGGTTGGGTAGAGCAGGAGGTCGACCTGGTGTCATTAGCTGAAAATCAAGAACATTTTGCATGTAGCGTCTCCTACTTTTCACATGTCTTGATCTCCAGTGTTAAACTAGGGTACCACTAACAGCTAAAGAGGCATTTAAGTAGCATATTTTTTTCATCCGTGTCTGTATTCAGATATTCACTTCATTTTAATTAAAATAATGTTTATTTCCTGTGTATGCCCAGCACGGCATTCTGTAGTGACACTGTACTGATTAATAGGATGTGGTCTTAGTCCTCACCAGGTGGTAACTGGCATAATGAAGAGAATACCATGGGAAAAAATGATAAGCAAGTGCTTAAGTATCTCCTGGGCATGTCAGTTGACAAAGGAGCAAGTCAGAATAGAACTACTGAGTAGTAATGTTTGAGCGGCTATATTAAAAGAAAACATCATTTACACCTTAGCTTTTCATGATTTGCAAATGGCTGTACTATTGTATTTTAAGTCTATGGCTAAGCAAATGGGTAACTTTTGTCTCTTGCACTTGTAGACCCTGCTATAAGTAGTCAATAGACAAGACCCCTTTTAAGCCAGCACTGAATGTACTTATTTTGGTTTCATTTTATTTTTTCCCCTACATCACTCTATTGTACTGAAAACCAGGCAGAGGAATATAAAATTAACTCACTTGGTAACAATGACATATAAACCAAGTACAGAAAAGTTGAATCTAAATAAACAATTTAAAAATACAAGTAGCTCAATAGGACCCCTAACTTCCCAGGGGGGTTTCTACATGTGAAATTAACAACATATTACATAATCAGATGTTTAACTTCAACAGGGTGACATGATTAATTTTCAGTTACAAATTTCAAAACAGTATTGATTAAAACTTGGCTGCTTAGGTTGTTACTGTTTATCCTTTTGGAACCCCCCAGGTCTGATAATCTAGAGGCGGATCTAGTTATAGAGATTTGGACATCATCCTGTATTGGTGACCTGACAAACTTGGCATTGCCCTTCGGTCCCTTAGTGATTTACATGCTGCTTCCATATATGCCACTGGCATCCCATTAAGAAGTTGATTTTTTACAATATGTAAAAAAAAATTTTAGTTAGAGTTGACATACAATATTTTATTGGGTTGACCAAAAGTTTCGTTCCATACGGTAGCACTGGTAGTCCTTAGTTGTCTTTAACTTCATTCAAAACAATTTTGTTAGATGGTCTGGGAGAGCTGTCATATCAGTGTGCATTTATAAAAAAACTCAGATCGGTGATTTTGTGTGCAGCCATTTTAATATTGAAGATGGAGGAAAATATATGACATTTTCAGCACATTATGCTTTATTATTTCAGGACAGGTAACCATGCATCTGAAACACAAAATACAAGATCTGTGCAGTTTATGGAGCAGGTGCTGTAACTGATTGAACGTGTCAAAAGTAGTTTGAGAAGTTTCTTGGTACTATCAACATTTTGGCCAAATAATTCTTTGCTGTCGGGCTGTCTTATGCATTGGAAGATGTTCAGCAGCACCGTTGGCCTCCACCCACTATAGCCAATAGTGGGAGATAGCCAACATACTCAAAATATCCAAATCAACAAAGTTATTGGTGAAAATGAAAAATGTGTCTTTTATTTTATGGGAAAAACTAAATGGACTTTTTGGTCAACCCAATATTAGTTTCAGGTGTCCAACCTAGTGATTCAACATTTATGTAACTTACAAAATGATGATCCTGATAAATCTACTATCCATCAACACCATACATTGTTATTAGAATATTATTGACTATATCCCCTAATGCTATACTTTACATCCCCATGACTATTCAGTAACTACCAATCTGTACTTTTCAATCCCTTCACCTTTTCATCCATCCCCCTAACCTCCATCCCACTAGCAACCATCAAACTGTTCTCTGTATCCATGAGTTTGTTACTGTTTTGTTTATTTAAATTCCACATATATGTAAAATCATACTGGTTTTATTTTTAATTCTTCTTTTACAAATTGAATTTTTGAAGTTATAAGAATTTCCATTGAAATAAAATTATTGGCTCTTTTTCCCTTGGTTGGTACCTAAAATTTTATATAACTGGTAGCAAACTGAAAAGGATTACCATAAATTCTAGAATTTGAATGGTAAACTGGACATTTCCAAAATCATTGCTTCTCTTTGAAAACTGTTATTTTTAACTATATGAATTGTTGATATCCACAGTTTTTGAGAGGAAACAGCAATTTTGTAAGGTTTGCTTAATCGTATCGATGCATTGTATAATTCACATTTAGGTTGACTTTCAGTTTTGATTTTGTTTTGTTTTTTCTATGCATAACCAAGTAAACTATTTTATTTACTTTTCGAAAAAAAAGCTGTTTATTGAGCTGAGGAGGGGCTGGGTGGAGGGGGCAGAGGGAGGGAAAATGGAGTGCGTTTGTAACAGGGTCACCTCATGTACATGCACATGAGATGGAAAAGTGCCTGTCCTAGTACAGTGTGTAGTTTTAGTCATGCAGAAAGGCACACGAGTAGTACAATGTAGGTGACTAACCCAAAAGTTGATAATTGCTCAATAATTTCTTTTACATTCTTTCCATCTGAAAGTAACAGTGAAATGTCTTAAAAGGAGCACATTAAAAAAGTGAGTCTCTTCAAATGCAGAGAACTTTGGAAGGATTCATAGCATAAGCACCTCCTTCTCTCTCCCTTTATGTGTTCATGTTAAAAGATCATATATGGGCAAAGCAGTAGCCTGGCATCCAAAGGTTTAACTTCTTGCATTAACAGTTATCAAATGTAGTTAAGTAGTTTTTTAACTTAATCACATGATTTAACTTCCTTATTCTTTAACTTTCTCACCTGCAAAGTGGAAAACTATAATCTCTTCTGCAAAACTCCTGTAATTGTGATGGTCAGATAAAACAATGTATGTGAGAAGAATTCTAATCTGTGATGTGTACATTCCCATGTCCAGGCACTATCAAGTATTTGAGGATGAGTAGCACATGTAGCACCAGATAGTCATTTTACAAAAGTGGGTGAATTGTTTTGCCACTCTCCAAATATTTAGATCAGTGCTTAATAAACATAAATAGAACTCTCAGATAATAAAAATTATTTCTTTTTTGGAGAGCCTACGATATGCCAGTTTAGTTGGTTTATGGGCATCACATCATTCCGTGTAGAGAATTACCTTCTGCGCTTGGCTTTGTTATTTTCACCCTCACTTTACAGATGAGGGAATTGAAGTCCAAAAATATTATGGAACGCCCCCAAGTTACAAAGTCACCACATCTAATGATGGAATTTACCCACCGCTGTGTGCAATCGGATGTGCTGATCTGGGATTCGTCATCATCTCCATGTTTTCACTTCTCCTTTCACCCCATTTTCTCCAAAATAAAAGCCCCCAGAGAGGCTCTCAGCCTTTCTAGGCTTAGTTTCCTCATGTATATAGTTAGACCACTGATGAACTCTATCAGTAAACCAATTATATAAACCCCATGTCCTGGGACTTCTCAGGGGAGACAGAAAATGCATGCATACATATATACATACATGTGCATTTATGGATACATGCACACATAAAAGTTATGAGATGTGTCAGAAAGAGAAATAAAGCAGAATACTGGGTGAGAAAATAACGGGGACAAGGGACAGTTATATTTTAGGCAGAATAGCTGAGGAAAACCTCCCTGAGCAGGTGACCTGGAGGAAGTGAGGGAGCCAAACCTACAGGCGTCTGGATAAAAAGTGGTCCTGTGCTCATGTGCATGCATAGCTACAGCTCTGCCTGGGCGAAGGACATTTTAAGCAGAAGAAACAGCAAGTACAAGTTTCCTGAGGAAGAATATAAACATATTCTATTATGTTTAATGGCTTTTCATATCACTCAGAGTAATATTAAAGTGCTTCCAGTGGCCCAAGAGGCCATTTGTATCTTTGTTCTGCATTTATAGTGCTTATCCTGCTGCCACTACCATTCTTACTCACTCCACTGTGGCCACACTGGTTTCTTGCTGTTTCTGTAATATATCAAGTGCATATATTTATATACATATTTATACACATATATAGAATATATTATATTCTATATAACATATATTCTATATATAATATATAATATATATATAATATATATATTCTGCCTTGCTGGCTGTAGATACACGTTTCGCAGTCTTTATTTTGTAGGTGGAATCCAAATCTACTCTAAGAGGTGCATTCTAAGCTTAAGTATTTCAAGAGATAAGGCAGAACTAATGATGGAGGCTGAGCATACTGACCAATGAGGTAAAAGGAGAATTGAGAGAGATTTTTTAAGAGCCAAGCTTAGGAAGAACAGAGTGGCCACTATGTCTAATGCTGATATTTGTTGCCTAATAGGAGAAATGAAAACTGGCTACTTGATTCAGCAGTGGACCTAAGTTTTCACCCCCCACCTCTTCTTTGCCCCCTCCTCATACACTTACTGTTACCCATTGCCTTGCTCTCACATTATTATAAATCCCAGGTACATTGATGGTTCTTGAAACTGTGAGATTTGGGGAAACTTTTTATAAGATTGAGCTATAAGTTTATTTTTAAGACTGATGACAAAAAATTCATAGATGATTTCAGAAATAAATTTTAACCTTATTCAGTTTTACGTATGTAATATTGATGATATTCACTCATGGCATATTGCTTTGAAGTTGAAGAAACATTTTTCCTTACATTATCTGTTTCAAACAAAACCATCTACCACAGTAAAACACTCAGCTCTGCAGCTTACACCATCAGACTCCACCACCTGCTAACACCTCCCTGAAGGAGTCAACCTCAGACCCACACATCACACCTCCTCATTCCTTGAAGATTTTAACACCTGCCTCCCTGTGTTCTCTCCAATCCTACTCCTGCAAGAATTCTTGGTGATTTCAATATATATGTCAGTCCCTGATCTTGATTACTAATTGCATGGGCTTTTTCCATCTGCTCTTGTTTAGGGTTTCCTTTTTTTTTGAAGTTTGCACCAATTGAATGTCTAAGCTGTAAAGATCTGTATTTGTTGGAATTAACAATTGTTTAGTTTACTTTGTTATGCTTTGCAAAATGCCAACTCTACCTCTTCATGTTTCTTTGCTTCAAGTACTTCGTGGTCCTCAATCTCAGATTCTGCTATTGCCACAAGAGTGTTAGGAGGAGAATGGAGATAGGATAAAGGATGGGTAGGAGGAGGAAGAGATGTTAGTATCTTTCTTGGTTTTGGATGTAGGGGAACAAAACCCGTTGGAGATTGCAGCAAAAACCTAGATCAAACTCTTAACATGCCATTTGACTTTAATAATTCAGAGTGTTCTGTTTAACTCTTTCTTAGCCATACTCCAAATCACTTGTGTCATTTGATCTTCAGAAGTGGTTTGGTCAAGTCACTGGAACAGAGATAAAATGTGGCTTGCTTTAGGTCATGCATCTGATAAGTCAGAAGCAAGTATAGACTTCAGGTCTTCTGAAACCAAATGCATCATTTATTGGCATTAAACAATGCATTGTTCAAAATGCCCTGTGGTTAAAATAGCTGCCTTGGCTTTCTTCCCAGGAGAGTGTTAAAATACAGTGGTTATTCAATAAATATTGTCACCAGTTGTCTGGGGTGATGGTGATGGTGACAGATAGAGAAATGTGCTGAATTGTTCTAAGGGATGCCTCTTTTTTTTTTTTTTTAAGATTGTCAAACACATTGCCTGGTTACAGCATGGAGACCACGATGGAGAGCTAGGTGGGTGATGATTCATGCTAAATCTTTCCCACAATATGCTGAACACCACAGCATCAGCTAATGTGAAGTGGCTCATTATACACTGTCAACTCCAATAACAGCAACGCCTGGCTTCACTAGCATTAGCAACTTGTGGTTCACCCAGCTACTGCAAACCACCATGGATTCCAAAATATAGGTTGCAGCATTGTGGAAAAGGCATATTCAGTCATATTTGCAAATATCTTGTATGTTTCTCTTTGCTAGCTTAGAAACAACCTTCATGCTCCCAGCTTGACACCAGAATGGCTGTCCTTGGGATTCCTTTCTCTTGTGAGTCCATCCTCCTTCAGTCATATTTAAGGGTGAAAGATTTTATGAGAGTAGTGGGGGCTCATGGGCAGAGCTGGATTAGTGGCTCTCCTGTGGAAATATTTCTGAAAGTGCCCCCTCATCACACCCTCTACCTGCCAATCATGCTAGATGCACAAACACACTTACCTTACCACTGTAGCCCAGCAGCCATGGGTGGCATTTCTATCCATAGAGAGAAGATGGAGAGGCAGCAGACAGAAGCACAGACTTCTTGGTCTGTGGCTTATGACTAGGGGTCTTTCGTCACCATTAAATTGTCATCTCCTAGAAACCAGGATCCTGGATTTATTTTAGTCTAGTACCTATGAGCCAGAGTTGCCCTTCCATGAATATTTAGCAACAAAATTCATGCATTCCCTTCTAAAAAGTCCATAATTAAGTGGGGGCTGGGATTTAATCTTTTTGCCTCGCTTGTCCCCGGAACAGTGCTTAACACATAGTAGGTGGACACTACATGTTTGCTTAGTGAAGGAACAGATACTTGAATGAGTTCACCGATCTGATGGTTCCTTGTAGCCAAATTAAGTGCTAAGCAAGCCTTTTGCAGTTATCAGTGACAGAGAAATGACGGCTTCTAGTCGTATTTCTCAGGCCACCAGGAATAGTGCCTGAAAGCCGTTGTTTATTTTGGGAGGCCGCAGCTAATCTGAAGCTATTTTCTTTATGTTTATATTCAAATGTCTGTAAAACAGGAAAACACCAGAGACCTATTCATTGCTCACAAATGATCTATGGGGTAATAATGGGCTTGCTTTTTCAGCTGTGCTGCACTTTGGTGCTATCCTGGGTTTAATTGAAAATATGTGTGACCTTGGTTTGCTCACTGGGATGGAGGTGGTCTAATTGGCATGAGACCTCTGAAGTATTCTCTTTTAACAAATGTCAGTTAGTTAATTTGGGGTTCACCTGCAGAAAATAATGTGTGAAGTCCTGTAGAATCAAGATGCATATTATTTGCATGCAATTCACAGGAAGCTAATAGTTTCCACCAAAAAAAAAAAGAGAGAGAGATGAACTTTTTATTTTGCCATATCTATTCTTTGAATTCTAAATGCTATCAATATGATGATAGTATTGTCCCTAACAGTCTCATGTTTCATCATAATTAAATAAACAGCTTGTGAATTGCAGTCCAAAAAATGTCTTTGTTCCACTCTTAACTTAAGGGGTTTCCATAGAAACCGTGGGCAGCAAGTTTAACTGACATTTATTGGACTTGAGGCTATATGCAGCATTGATATCTCTCTGTTTTTTTTTTCTCTCAGACACTCCGTGTATGTCTCCTTTTCTTCCTTTAACCCTCACAATCCTCTCCCCACCTCAGACTTCTCCTCCTCATTGTTTTCCTCCTCCCCTTCTCTTATGAGCAATGAGGAAGTAATTTGGACTCAGTTAGATTTAACAAATGCAATAATACTAAAATGAGCTCTGAGACTTAAGTGTAATTGTGTTATTAGCTGGAAATGTTTTTCTTCAAAAACAAAAGAATTGAGAGTGAAGTTTACTCAAATAGCACATGCTGGCAAGAAGAAACCCAGTGGAAAATTCTATATATCACAGTCCACATTCATACCCCAGTGATGGTTTTTCCTTGATTTAGTCAACCCAGCCTGGTGTTTCTCTTCAGTCCTAATTTTCGGTCTTCTCAATGGAGCATGAAGTCATTGTGCCAATTATATTCCAAGAGAAAAAAATGAGTTTATTTTGGAAAGAAAACACATACTGTATGTTGTATACCTACTATGTGGCAGATATTTTGCTATGAACTTTCATTTAGGTTGCCTTATTAATCCCACAAAATTAATTGCCAGGGAGGAAATGAATCTGGAGCTGGTGATTGAAGTGCAGGTCCCACAACCAGTTGGCTATAAAGCTTTGGGTGCAGTGTGTAAATGCTGGGTCTTGGTTTCTCAAAGACACAGTGAATATAAGCACTTCTAAGAAATGGGGTTTTATTAGGATTAGAGATGATAATGTAGCCAGTGCTCAGTAGTGGTAATATTTCTCTCCATCCCCTTAGAAATGAAAATGAGTCACCAAAAGAGTAAGTCATTTACCCAAAGCCAGAATGTGTGGGCACGCACTGCATTGGTTAAAAGGGGTCAATTTAGACAGACCCAGGATCAAGGACTGTTGGTACAATTTGGGGTAAATGATAAACTAAGAGAGCATCTAGTTCAAGGGTGTCAAAATCATTTTCACCAGGGGCCACATCAGCCTCATGGTTGTCTTCAAAGGGCCGAAATAATTTTAGGACTGTATAAATGTAACCACTCCTTAACTGTTAAGGAGTAGAAATTACATTTGGCCCTTTGAAGGTAACCACGAGGCTCGTGTGACCCTCAGTGAAAATGAGTTTGACACCCCTGATCTAGTTGAAGGATCATGCAGTTGTTATGAGGATTAAGTAAAATTGTATGTAAAGTGCTCAAAGAGTATATGCTGGCTAGAAAGCCATATTTTTTGCTGTCTCCCTCCCTCTCCCACCTTTCTGGATTGTTTTGTTTTTGATATGGATTCGAAGTAACCATGATCGATCTTTAAAATCTATCTAATATTTATAGTTTAAAAGTATCTCACAACTCATAAACTATTCCAAGATACGATGATAATGATGACAAAGGAAAGACATATAATTTCACACCTATTTTACAAGTTAGCATAAAGGAATTCAGAATGGTTGACTGACCAGATCTCCCTATAGTGAATGAAGAAGTTGAGGATTTTTTAACTTTTAATTTAATTTTTTGATTTAATGTTTATTGTATTTTTCCCATTGCATTTAGTCCTCTTGTACCCCCTCCCCCCAGCAATCTCCACTGTTGTCCACATCCATGAGTCCTTTTTCCTCTTTGCTCAATCCCTCCACCCCCTAAATTGCCCGCCCCCCCTAGCTGCCATACTGCTCTCCATTTACCTAGGGTTTTTTTAAATAATTAAAACTCTGAAAGTCTATTGTTCTTATTTGGGTCCTATGTTCTTGAGTTTTAAGGCTGAAATCCAGCAGATTTTAAATCATATATCTAATAATGGTGAGAGGGAGAAAATTTTGGCAGGGAAAGAGGAAAAGAAGTAAGGAAGGTTTGGTTGCAAAATCTGTTTCTCACAGACCTGTTTCCAGGTTCTTCTCTCAGGATACCAAGGGACATGTAGAATTACAATGGTTGATCTCAGGAGTGAATGAGGCATTGATTTTGTACAGCAATACTTTAGTGTTTCAAGTTGGGAAAAAAGGGTGGGTTGGGGAAAAAAACCTTGTCAGGTATCAGTCACAAATATTGGTGAATTCAAAAAAGATTATACAGCTAGGACAAGAGTGTGACAGGGCATGATTGCTGAAGAGTGTGATAATTAACACACATGTAAACATACATGAGAATACCCACATACACACAGGCACATGGATAAAAGATTAACCAGAATGAACATGTCTTTAAATGATAAGCAATTTATGGTCTCAAAGAGCTCACACTGGGAAGTAAAGTATTAGCTCTACCATTATTTGTTATGTTTATTCTTGCTTTATTACTGGAGTATGCATTGTGCATTGCCTTTGAAAGAATCCCTGTAAGCCCCTTTCTCCATTTCATATTAGTTTAGTTAAAACTAAGTAATATAACCCCTAAAGCCACTTAGCCAGACACACAGGAATAGTGGTGTGTCACAGTGTGCTGAAGGCATATGAACAGGTAATGTGTAGCAGGCAACCCCTCTGTGTTGCAGAAATCACTCTTTTGCTCAGAATTCTTCACATATGTTATGGGATGTGTGGCACCTTTGCAAATTAGTGAGTCTTAAACATTTTCTTATAGTTTAGATGAAACAAATTGTAAGTAGAAATTTTAATGTCTTTCTTCCATGCCCTAATGGATCATCTTGGTACATTTGGGGCTGAGGAGAGTAGAATCATTCTGAATGCTATAGAGCTGGATCCACACACTTCTTTTGTAGAGGACCAAAGAGTAAATATTTCATAGGCTTTGTGAGCCATCCAGTCTTCAACAACTACACAATCTGCTTTACAATGGAATCAACTGTAGATAATACATACATGGATGGATGTGTAAGTATTCCAATAAAACTTTATTGACAAAAACAGGCTGTGGGCTGGACTTTGCTTGTGGGCAGTAGTTTGCCAACCATTGATCTTAGAGTTTTGCCTGCATCTCCATCCACCTTCCATTCTGTTCACATGCTGCTTATAGCTTAACAGAGGGTACTTGGGCAGGAAGGAGTGACAGTCATATCATACTCTACTCTCATTTTGTGCATTTTACTTTTTGTTATACTTACCTTTGATTAAACATGATCTTTTCAGTGTTTCTTTAGCACAGAAAGAGCACATGTTCTGTCTGTACTTTACAGAAGGGTACAGAAAGTTAAGGTGGCTTGCATTAATGTCACCCAGCATCTATAATATCCACCTACAGGGTCATCCTTGTGTTTTTTCATTGGATTATTCTTTCTAAAATGCATCATTTCGAGAATCAACAAAGATAGTAGGAGAAGTAATCAAGAGGTAATTTTCATTATCCAAACCAAGGAAAAAGTAGTTGACTAATGGCTTAAATAGGGACAAAAACAGGTTACCCTACATCTTTATCCCATTAATATACCATAGGGGACAGAGTTCCTTATTGCTTTGCACAGATATTGCTGATTTTTTTCATAATTTATTTTTGGATATAATGTATTATAGACAAATGAATACAGGAAATATAAAGAGTTCTTGCTTTGCATGGTACTATCTTAACTGAAGCCTGTTCATATTAAAACTGAGTCCTCATTTTGCCAGGTTCCATGGTAACTGAGTGCAAATCTGTTATTTAAAAAAAAAAAACTGTGCAAAAAGAAGACCTGGTTGCGATATTCGTGAACTATGGTTAACACTGGCACTAGGCAAACGAGGACTGCCTTAAGCAAATAAATAAGAATCCAATTTCCAAATGTCTGCGTTGGCCATATAATTCCCTCCTTTGTAGTCATTAAGGGGAAACAAAGAAATCACTGATTACGTTCAATTCCATTATCTGACATGTGATCACCAAGGGTTCCTCATTATGCAATGTTAACAGTGTTGAGGCTACTTGAAAGCAGTTCCAGTTCTAATTAGGAGGTCATCCCTGCTATCTGCATTCTGATTAAATGATGTTGCCTGGAAATCACAGTGAGAGTCTACTCTGTTTCCTCCCCTTGCTCAGATCTCGTAAACACAGACTCAGTTAAAGACAGTTTCCTTATCAGGTTTTTATGTATCATTTTGGTGAATTTATTAAACTCTTAAGTCATGCTGAACACTGGAAAGCAGTGGCTCTGAGGTTGTCAGTGGGAGACAGGACTAGATGAGCAAGACTTACTCTGATGTTTTAGGGCGTCAAATAAATACAAGTCAGAGCATCCGGTGATGGGTCCGGGATCTAGGGAGCTGGTGACGGATGGTCTCACAGAGGGAGGACTGCAGAACGGAGACATGGGAATCACGATGCCATATCAGTCTGTATTTTAGGTAAAATGCAATGCCTGGTCCATGCCCTCCTCATTGCATACCTCAATTATTGAAATAATTTCCTAGTTGACCTTTAGGTCTTACCGTGCACTCTTCCCTATCTATTCTCCATATTATTGCAAATCTGCTTTTCCTTAAACACTCTTCTCATTGTCCTATTCCTTTCTAACAAAAGAAGAAACATCAAATCCCAACAACCCATTCCATGACTTAGTACAGAATCTAAATTCTTTGGCCTATTTGTAAAAAATCTGATGTTATTTTCCTTATCATACCTTCTGTCCCAATGGTTATTGCTATATGTTCCTAACAGAAGTCAGCTGGTGTCTCTCTCTGCCCTCTACTCATGTTAACTTCCATACACTTCCCACTCATTGCATGGCTGTTTTCCCATAAACTCCCTTCTACTCTTTCTGCTTCCTCTTAGTGTATCCTCCGAAAACTGTTCATGTTTCTCTAGCTCTTTCTACTCTATTGTGATTCCTTGTTTGCATGCGTATAAATCCTACTACACTGTGAGATTTATGAGAGAGACTTGGCCCTAAGGGACAAGAGCTGAACACTGCTTGACACTTAGTAGGCACTCAGCAATTTTTAAAAAAAATATTTTATTTATTTATTTTTTAGAGAGAGGGGAGGGAGGGAGAAAGTGAGGAAGAGAAATATCAATACATGGTTGCCTCTCATGTGCTCCCTGCTGGGGACCCAGCCTGCAACCCAGGCAGGTGCCCTGATGGAATTGAACTGGTAACCCTTTGGTTCACAGGCCAGCACTCAATCCACTGAGCCACACTAGCCAGGGCTCAGCAAATTTTATTAAAAGGATAATTTTCTGTGTTCTTCTCTTTCTTGGAAAGTTAGATCTTTCACTTATCCAAGGTACATGTCCTACTAAATCTCATGTCCACATAGCCTTCACAAACTGTTCAAAACTTCCTGGTTCCCCTTGAACACCAGACTACTTGGATTTATTCACATTGTCATGTCCACACTCATTCAGTGTGACACCTTGGCACTGGTTCGTGCATCTGCTGTTTATGTTAGGCTTGTCTCAGCACAGTGTTTCAAATGATCAGTGAAGGGGAGTTACTGGTCAAAAGAGTTTCCTCATAGGTAAAGTGCACACAGTGTTGGTGAACATACTTAGAATTACATAATGTTAGAGCTTAAGTGACCTTAGAAATTCTTTTTCTCAGCACCCTCTATAAAACGAACCTTAGCTCTGCTTAGTGCTTTTTGGTTGCTGCCTAGGAAATTAGGGCTTTGCACAGTTTAATAATAAACAGGAAAGATAGTAGTTGGTAAAACATTGGAAGGTAGTTTTAAAATCTGAATGGCCTTGTACATGTGGTATTTATTCTCTTCAGATTCCTTGCAAGGCAATTTAAATTGCATTACTCATTACAAAAATCCATTTGCCTTTTGGGTGCTACTGTCGACTTGTTTGTTTGAAACCTATAATGGCAATGAGGATCTCACACAAGGCATTCGCTAAAGATTAATGAGCGGGTGGGGTTTAATGGCTATCAATTTCTCCCAGCTAGTCATCAATCCCAAGGAAACATGGGAAGCCAAGTCATTGACTGCATTATCAGATTCTGAAATCCTTCTCTACTGGTCTTGCCAAGGACATATATTTAAGACGGACTTATTATATTTTCAAAGGCTTCTTTAGTTACTTGCCCTGTCATTAACACAGACAGGAAAATATGTAAGTGTTAATAGTAATTAATAAATATATGTAAAAAGAAAAAATAAAAGAATAACCTTTAGCCTCACAGACTGACAGAAGATTGTCATGAGGAGAAAAATAATTTTCCATATTTTGATCAAATATAATTTGTGATGTTCAGTCTCCTTTAGTTGCTGTCCTTTACCTCCCTTATTCCAAACTCAGATTCCCTAGAAAATTATTCTGTTGTGCATGCCAAGTGGCTAAAACACATGTCTAGTTTCTGTAATTTAACTTAATCCAACATTAGTTTTTTTTGGGGGGAAGGCAGTGGTTATAAGGATTTTGGTTGTAGTTATTTTAATGGAATATAATTTTTCTCTTTATTCTTGATATACACTTCATCTTTACAAATATTAATGAGCATGGTATTTTCTTTTTTGTCAATCATTATTACCCAAAATATTGTGAGAGATAGATAAACATTAACAATTCAATTGCACACTATCTCAGTGCATTTTTCCTTGAGGAGTAAACTGCGGCAAATGGAGAAAAGTCATGGAGTGGAGAAGTTCCATTTCTTCCTGTTGAGGAAGCTCAGGACCCATTTCATCATGTAGCATCCTGATTCTTACATTGACACTGATTCCTTAAAGAATGACATGGGGTGACATATTTTCACCTGAGTACCAGCATTTAAAAGATGTGCCAAGGACCATTGTCACCAGGGAAGACTTCATTCCAGAACCTTTCACAATGGACATTTGTCTTGAAGAATTTACTAAAACTTGGCTGTAGCCCTTAGTTGTTTACTTTTGGAAATATGATTTTGGTAGCTCCTCATGAGAAAGTATTCACGCTTACTAAACACAGAAGAAATGGATATTTAGAGAAGAATGTCGTTTGCTAATTTATAGCTAGAATTATAACAGATACTGCAAATTCTTCAGTCTGTCAAATCTTTTCATGTAGAACTTAAGTTTCTACTTGAGTAGCTAGAGACTGTGATGATAAAACTAATTAATAATCTTCTTATAAAATACACAATCACATTTATACAAAATTTTGCATATACTTTCAAGAGATTCACAAAGTACCCATAATCCATTCCTGAACTTCTAAGGAACCCATAGACTGAACTATGCATTTTTATGACAAAGAAAATTATAATTAAATAAGATGGTTGATGAAAAATCAAGCTAAGAAATCTTAATTGTGTGATCCAAATTGCTTTAGCATCAGTTTATAATAGTCTTGTGTAGTAATCATTCTCTATAATTATTCAGTTGTCAGCAGTAGACAAATAACAATAACAAAAACAATGACAAGCATGTATACAGTACATATAGGAGGTATTGTTCTTCTTAATTTATTAACTCATGTTTCCTCACAGCAATAGAGTATGTAAATCAGAATATCAGTCTCTAGGAAGTTGCACAGATGGGTACTACATGCAATTGTATCTCCGATTTCTTTTTTTAAAAACTCTATGTTCCATGAGTGTCTACTTAGTTATGTAAGTAGTCGGCAGTCTATAGTAATTGATATTTCTAGAGTCTCTTTTCTTTTTTAATATTTATTTATTCTTTCATTTAATAAATACATATTTAGTATATATGATATGCCAGGTACTGTGTGTGGTATTTAGCAAACCATTTATTGCTGGTAAAGATAAATTTTTACCCTAACCTATTGTTTTCTATCACCATTTGCATGGTGATTTTTGGTAATCTACTTTTTCACAATGTTAATTTATTTATAAGCTTTTGTTTGTTTGTTGGGGGTGTGGAGAAGAAATAGTTATTGAGCCTCCTCTTTGCCATTTATAGTGAGTTGTATATCGTTTTTATTTTTTTGGTTCACATATGGACCTTGATATATTATTTGTTATTGCAAAATGAGCTCATTACCTTTACTCCTGACTAGGAATTGGAACGTGGGCTACATTCAGTAATGCGATTCAGCAAATATTTACTGAATGCCTAGATATCATTCTGTTCGTGTCCTTAGGAAGTTTATGATTAAATAGGTCGAATGCATTTGCAAACATTTAGATTCAAACACAGATTCGAAAAGTGCTATCGTCTTGACATTACAGATACTTAGGGAAAAGATATATTAATACTGGTCAGTAAGACCAAGGAAGGTCTAGTAGAAACTGTCATTGCAAAATTGGCTCTGACGTCGGGTAAAATTGTGAAAGAAAAATCAGAGTACATCATTCCAGGCCATGGGAGAGACAGGAGCAAGGCTCTGAAGAAGTAAAGTAGGGAGTGTATTTTTAGAATCCGAAACAGACTGCAGCCTGACTGTATTATGGAGAACAGTGGGACATAAGACTGGGAAAAAGCAATGTGCTGCAGCATCATGGTGTTCTGCATGTCATACTAAGTCAGTGGTTTTAAGAGAGCAAATCCCCCTTCCCCTGTAACAGTTGGTCATTCTAGGGACTGTGGATTGCCATAACTGGGGGTGCTACTGGCATCTAGTGGGTAGAGGCAGTAAGGGATTTAGGCTTTATTCTGTGAGCACTGGGGAGCAATGGGTAGGTTATGTTTTCCAGAACTGTGACTGTCTACACTGAACTGTGTGTTAAGACACGGACTCTGCATGTGTTACTTTAAAGACCATCTCCCACCCCACCCCAGAAAAAGTACAAAACAAAGCCAAAAAAAAACAACTTTGCCATAAAGATATCATGTATTAACCATTTGCTGGCCCTGGGCCTGAGAAAAAGAAGAAAGAACAAAAAAGAAAGGAGAAGTTTTTATGTGCTGATGGGGCTCCAGGCTCAAAAACGTTACTGCAAAGGAGAATGCAGGCATTGTTACTAACGGGCACATTTCTGATAATTGGAACAGTCTGATTTCATTTCCTGAAGAATGAAAGAGCAAGCGGTGTGTGGAGCTTGAGGTTTTAAGCTTTATTCTTTGGTGATGCATTTCACTAAACCAACACAGCAAGAAGCTCTCATAAAAACACAAACATGTCTCTGAACACCTTAAATCCCACTCACCCTTTAATTTAAAAAACAAGTCAGTCATCTATATTTCATTTCTCCATAAATAAGCAACCTCAAAACGTGAGTGTGATGAAGTGGATTCATAAGCAGGCAGACACTTCAGGCCAGGTACCTTGATCTCGCCTATATCACATGAGGCTAAGTGAGCAGGAAGAAATGAATTCATTCTATTTTAGCTTTGCCAAGTTGTTGGCTATATTTCTGTGTCTGCTTTTTTAACATGAAGTAGGTTTTACTTCTTGTTGCTAAGACAAAGTTGGAGCTGCCACTGCCTTCCCCAATTCTTCACCTATTCCAAGTTGTTCCTTTAGACTGTGGTTGAAGAATCGGGAGACCTTTTTCACTCGTGGCTTTTCTAATTAATGGTTCAAATGAGCTCCAGAAACAGCAGTGCAATGGTGAATTTTAAAGGGCATTTGAAGATGATTTGATTCTCTGCCTATAAGAATTCTTGCTCTCCGCTCTAAGCATCACATTCAATGGAGTGAATGGAAAGCTGAATCAAACCTTCCTCGTTCTGAACTACCTGTGAGGAAGCAAATTGTGAAAACAGCTTTTGTATCATCCACAGGAATTTTTAAGGCAATCATGTTATTTTTAGGCACATACAGCAGAGGGCATTGTTTGGCCAAACTTAAAACAGGGCTGCTATTGGCAATAATAGAGGAAGAGATAGAAACTCTTTCTGTGAAAAACAAAACCAAAAAACCCAAAAAGAGCAAGGAGACAACAAAATGACCTTTATATTGCTTTGTTCTCCTTAACTTTTCCTTGTAGAAAGAACCTCTGTGAAAATAACTAACAACTAATCAAGTATTGGTGCAGAAATAAATGAAATTTCTGCTGTGTGAGTTGAATTCTACTAGATGCCAGGGATCCATTAGTGTATTTGACATCATTTAGGTCTTCAGTGAATTTATAGCTTTCACTGTCTACAAGCTGCTTCTGTCTGTTTAAACACCTGCTAATTCATTTATTCATGCATTTAACACATGTTTGATGAGGTTTTTTTTTTTTTCTAGGTGAATACCGCTGAATAGGGGAGACAAGTCTCAGCCTCTTGGAACTTAACATGTCACTTGAGACAGGCAGTAAGAAAATAAACATTAAGTATATGAGAAAATATCAAATGATGATAAGTACTATGGTGAAAATTAAATATGATGATGTGATTGATGGTAATAAAGGGGCTACTTAGACTGGCTGAACGAGTAAGAACTCCTGGAGAAGGTAAAATTTAAGAGATCCCTCAATGGCAAGGAGACCAGCCATGCAGAAATCAAGGAACATGTGCTGCTCACAGAGGGACCCCTCGAGCAAAGGTTTTGGTGGGACGGGGTGCGGGGAGGGAAGCTTGGAATGTGTGAGGAATGGAGGATGGCCAGTGTGGACAGAGGACAGGAAGTGGAAAGGCATCACAGGCAGGCAGTTTTGGGACAATCATTCATTAGAGGCCTAAAGACTTGAATTTTGCTCTAAAATGCTACAGAACTAACAGGAACATTTCGACTGAAGAATGGCATGAACATATGTGTATTTTTAATCTTCACTCTAAATGCTGTGTGAGGAATTGATTGTGGCAAGGCAGTTGCAAACACAGAGAAACTAGCAAAAGTGTATTTCAGTGGTCCAAGTTAGACAGGAAGATCATTTGGTCTAGTAAAGGACAATGAGGAAAAGTAGATAGGTCCAGTTATATTTTAGTATAGAAACAAATGAATAGTGTTATACTGACTGTAAATAAAGACAAAGAAAAATCAAGGGAGAGTCTTACATTTTTCTTGGAGCAAATGCATAATAGTGGCATTTATAGAGTTACAGGGCAGGTTTGGGGATTTGCTCTCAGTATTTGCGGTGCCATTTAGTGGATATAACCCTCTCAATATCTATTTACTAATGTTATTGTCATCACTCCCACCCACAGATGGTGCAGCTGGGAGAAAGCCAGTTTGTCACTGACCCCTGCAGTTCAGAGACCTCAAATTGAGGTCCTTCTGTCCAGGGTAATGCATACCAATTGAATGAGACTGTTTTTGGTAAAGCAGATCATAAAATTTATTCTTAATCAAAGAATGAAGATATGGGCACGATATGAGCAAGCCCTAAGATCTTGTCTCTATGATTTTGGGAAGTCAGGAAAGTCTTAAAGGGTTGGGGGAAGGTAGTTGGGCTCAGGAAAAGAGGGGAGAGTTCTTGGAACTGCAGGAGAGTACGTGCCGTTTCCAAGGGTCTTGGAAAATGACTGGCCATACATTGCGTATCCCATTCTAATATTAAATCTCTCACCCTGGGCATGGTTTTTAGCATACTAAAGAAGAAAAGTTTATCAAAACATGACCTGGAAAGGGGTTTCAAGTGCCCTTTGGATCTTTGAAGTGCAAAACAGTTTCTTATTTGTGGTCCTTGGGTTGTTTATCTGGTTCCTAGCCCTGGATTTTTTGCCTTTTTATTTTTATTTTTGATGAGTTCAGCCTGCTTGGTCAGAGGATATGTTACAGAGAATACAAAAAAGTTAGTAACAGTTTAAAGATTAACTAATGAGCCCTGGCTGGTGTGGTTCAGTGGATTGAGTGCCAGCCTGTGAATCAAAAGGTCACTGGTTCGATTCTGAGTCAGGGAACATGCCTGGGTTGCAGGCCAGGTCCCCAGTTAGGAACATGCAAGAGGCAACCACACATTGATGTTTCTCTCCCTCTCTTTCTCCCTCCTTCCCCTTCTGTCTAGAAATAAATAAAATCTTTAAAAAAAAGATTAACTAATGATGCGGTAGCACAACCTGGTGACAATTTTAACAAAGATCAAACAGTCAATAATCCTAAGCCAACCCTCCAGCCATATTCACGTTATCCTAAATCTGGGTTTTGTTCGTTTAGGTTTTGCTAATATGGATTGGTGGTGGGAAGGAGAGGACGGCTTTTTGTACTTCAGCATTGTGTCAAGTTGGAAAGTACAGGTGTCATCAGAGAGCCAAAACTGACTGTGTATATAGTCCTTTGTGAGAGATAACTCCTTCCAGGCATGCACATCACAATTTCCGAAATACCCTACTTGCTCTGTGTACAGTGATTTTTCTTAGCATGCTTTTTTTTTTTTCCTAAAAGATTTTATTTCTTTCTTTCTAGAGAAAGGGGAAGGGAGGCAGAATAAGAGGGAGAGAAACATAAATATGTGGTTGCCTCTCGCACGCCCCCTACTGGGGACCTGGCCCTCAACCAGGCATGTGCCCTGAATGGGAATTGAACCAGCGACCCTTTGCTTCTTAGTCTAGCACATAATCCACTGAGCCACACCAGCCAGGGCTAGCATGTTCTTTTTAAAATTTTTTTTTATTTATATCATACACCTGAACCTAATACACTGATTTTTTTTAATAAGACCATATACAGAAGTTAACTTTGCCTTCAATGGTATTTCATACTCTATAGAATTTCAGCAAGGCTGGTTAAATTGGACCTATAAACTTACCCACAGTTAGATCCTCATTGAAGATCAGTTCCGTTCAGTTCTAAAGTAATGTGAGGGATGTTGATTATTAAAGTCATCTGACTTTTCCTTCAACCCGTCTTCTCTCTCCAATTTACTTTACATATAAAGACAGTGTCATCCTGAAATAATGCTCTCGTCATGTCCTTTCCTGCTTCAGAACTCAGAGTTTCTTCCTAAGTCTGTTTATTGACGCAAATCCAAATTCTTCCACCAGGCATGCAGTGCTCCTCAACTGGGTCAACTTAACTATCTAAATTCTGCAGTGTAAGCCCTCTGCTTCCATTAAGTCAGCGTTCCTGTTATTTCATGCTCCTACCGCTCTCCTTTTACAAGTAGTTTCTTCCCTCCTCCACTACCACCCTCCCTCTTAAAACTTTCTCTGGTTTTCTGTGTCTATTTTGATTTCCGACAATGCTTTATGGCATTTAGATATTGAATACATTGATTTTCATTAATGCCTAAATACATACATGTGTACTTATTATTTTTATATGGAACTTTACATTTATATTATAGCTCCAACAAGGTGGTGAAATTCTAGAAAGCCTTGCCAATTTAGCTCTTTTATAATTCTTATTTTTATTTTATGTTCTCCAGAACACAGCCATGTGTTGACCACATGTTTTTTTTCTTTGTACTTTTCTTTTTCTTATACATCATTCTCTCTCCTCACTTCTTCTTCTCATCTAATGTTGTCGCCTCTAAATATTAAATGTCTGTATTCTTTTACTAGAAGCCACATAAGTCTTCCAGAAAAAAATGAAAATGCAGATCCAGATTTCCCTAAATCTCAATTTCCTAAAACCCCAACAATTTACAGCAACATTGTAACATCAGTGTGGCTTTTGCCTTGACAGACAAAGATTCTGCTTTTGCCTTGGCAGGATGTGTCCCTGGTTTACAGCCCTTTAAATGTTGCCTCACTTCCACCACATTTGCCTAGAGGGGCAGCCTGGGCCTTTACAAAAATGTTCTTTTCTCCAAAAACCTGCAGAACCACACACTCCTGCATTAAAGGGTGGAGAAAACTCAACAGATTTGCAAAATTGACTTTCAAATGAGGAAAAAGAGAATTGTATTAGGAAGTATTTTTATGATAAATTTGATTTGGAGAGGTAATATTTAATTTGCTGCTTTTTCTTTTCCTGTAAACTCTAGCATTTTTTTTTACTTTAAAGAAAGCCTTGACTTTAATGTTGCTCAGTGTGTTGGGTGTTGTCTTCCAAACCAAGAAAGGTCAGCAGTTTGATTCCAGTCAGGGCACACGCCAGGACTGTGGGACAGCTGTTCGGTTGGGGCATGTGAGAGGCAACCAATCGATGTTTCTCTCCTTCCCTTTCTCTCATCCTTCCCCTCTCACTATAAATAAATAAATAAATAAATAAATAAATAAATAAATAAATAAATAATATCCTTTAAAATAAAATAAAATTTAATTTAATTTTAAAAAGATATCCAAAGAAATGACTACAGCAGAAAGGCTTCTTAGCATAATGAGGATGAACCTCACTTCTTGTCTTAGAGGCAAATCATGTTGCTTCAGCTTACTTCGTTTCTTTGATAGATCTCTGATTTATAATGGTATAAAGATCTGAATTTGTCTACTGTCTTATTTGTCTCTACTCTGCTTTTGGTTAGAGAAAAAGGGAATGGCACAAGTAGAAGAGACAGGAGAGACAGGGAGACGGGGAGAAAAGAGAATGTGAATGAAAGTATGAGGATAGTTTTGGCTCTGAGGAATCAGAAAACAATAGCTGTACTGTAAGGAATTGATTATGTTACATAAGAAAATACAGAGGAAAGACAATTACAGGATTAATTAGTTCAGCTGCTTATTGCAATATCAAGAATGCAATTTCTTCCCTCATTTCATTTTTCTTCTTTGGCATCTATCAGCTTTGTCCTCAGGGTGCCTCCTCTCTTTACCACAAGACGGCTGCAGAAACTCCAGAAAGCTTATACTCACAAGCATATCCAGAATCAGGATAAAGAACTACTTCTTTCCCATGTTTTTCTTCTGATTTGTGGGAGAAAAGAAATTCCCAGAACCCTTTCAGCTGATTTCCCCTCATATTTCATTGGCCAAATTGGGTCACATACCCAGACCTAACCAGTCTCTGCCAATAGGAAAGGTACAGCCAAAGTTTGTTTTAAGAAGGTTCAGTAAACTATAGTACAAAAGGCAGCCCACCTGTTTTTGTGTGTCCTATGTTTTTGAATGTTTAAATGGTAAAAAAAAATTAATAACATTTTGAGATGTTAAAATTGTGAAATTCAAATTTATATTTCAAATTTCAGTGCCCATACATAGTTGAATTAGAACACAGCAATATCCACTCATTTACCTTTGCTTATAGCTACTTTCAAACTATAATGGCAGAGTTGAGTAGTTGCAACAAGAGGCCATTTGACCTGCAAAGCCTGAAATATTTACTATCTATCTGGAACTTTACAGGAAAGGTATGCCTAGTCTTAGCTCAAACCAAATTCTGTTCACCCATCACATGTTTAGGAGTGTCTGGGAGAGAAGTGGTGAAGATCAGGCCAGAATTTATTGAGAATTGAAAGTTTGATCTGAGGGTGATTTTTCAATGAGAGAACTTGATTAGGATTACATAAGGGTTATGATGTAGCAGTCCAGGATTAGTGAAAACAGCAAGGTGAGGTGACAGATTCAAAGAATCTTAGATCACAGACCTCCATTAATGCTTTCCATGAGGGAGGTTGTGGATCGTTGGGTAAGTTCCCATAAGGACAATAAAACAAACCATTTCCTTGGGCAGGAGAGTTCCAGAAGGGGGTGGAGATGCTTACAGAGACAGTGGAAGAACAAAGTCACGTGGCTGTCTGTGGTAAGGTACAAATGGAAGGCCTCAGTGTCCGGGCTGAGAGTGGTACCGGTGTCAGTGCTCAGTGTCTAGGGAGGTTTGTTGCTGTTATATATAAGTGTGAGTATGTATGTCTGTTAGGGGGAGGAAAATTGGGTGGCTGTGTTTAACTCAATTTATCTTTCTCCCACCTCACTTTCAAACTAGTTCCAATGTCTAGACAGTTTGTGCTGACTTAGCAATGATTCTGTGCTAAATAAAGCATCCCCATTAGCTACTCTCCCTTACTCAGTTTCTTCTGTATGCCTCAGTGCAGTGAAGCATGCATGGGTAGGGAAAGAAGTCAAGATATACTCTGGGACTAGGCTAAAAGTATTATAGTTTAATTCAAAACCTGTACAGATCGCTGTCAGATGACATTGTAATGGAAAATGCATATCTTTAAATTGATTTCCTTTTGATGTGATAAAAACATCTTATGAAAAGAGATGTTGAAACATGGCTTTTGATATAAACTAATGTAATTTATATTTTAAAGTAGAAAACCTTTTGTTGATGGTAGTTTATTTGATTCAGTGCACGTACCAAGCATTATTTGCTGTAGGTTATAAATCAGCTTTGAACCAGTTATAATTCATAAAGTGTTACTTATGACTGCTTTATGGGAACTCTCATTAATTGCAATAGCAAAAAGATCCTGAAGTAAGCAAGAAGTAGCAAATAAAACAGCCTGGGATTTGAAAAGGACGGACATATATACTCTACAACAAATAGCAATGTATCATGTTTGCATGTTTTATTGATAGCATGTTCCTGATCGTGCCAGTTAATCCTACAACTTTGAATGATGGATAATACTATAACTCCAGTCTTATACAAGAAAAAGAAACTGAGTGTCCCACCATTTTATTTTTCATATCCATTAAATATTTATTATACAGGGTCTGGCAGAAGTAAGGCTTGCTTAAATGTGGTTGGTAAGGTAATAATATGGGTGTAATAATTTATAGTTTTAATTTGAACATTTCACCTAAAATTTCATATGGTGTGCTTGAGTGTGATATTGTTATGTTACAGAATTGTATGCTTATGATTTTGTAGTAAAAGATTTTGTAATAGAAAGGGGGTATTATTTGTCCTAGACCCTGAATATTGTTTTTATGAGCCAGTAACATTACATATATTATGTGACACTCTAACGAGAGTCTTTTGAGCGGATGACACTGTAGTTTCCCTTTCCCAGACGAGGATAGTGAAGTATAGACAGGTGAATTTTTTCAATTATAATGTCATGGAGGCACAGACACAGGTATGAAATCAGCGAGTCTCATACCAGAGACTGCTCTCTTGGTCACTGGACATAATTGTTTTTACAGTTTCATATTTTAATGAGGAAAAAGGTAGCAAATGATGGAGTAAGGACTTATCTTTTTCACTTTTATGCTGTTTCCCATCAGTCAGTTATTCAATCTGTGTCGCCAGAGACCCTAGTATTCTGAGGAGAGTCATGGGGTAGGAGGTGGGTACAGAAGTGGACAAGAAGGGCCTCAGGACCCCACTCCTAAAAACGTCAATCAGTTAATGTATCAGGGATTTTATGTGCTGTTGTTCTTGTTTTTGTCTTTGTTTTTGTTTTTGAATTCCCAATTACCTTAAGAAGTGTGTGTTGAGGAAAAAGTATGCCAAGTCACACAAATGAAAAATGTTTGATGGTCATGATTACTGGAGATTTAAATAACATTCTTCTTTTATTTTTTTCATGTAAACCTGAAAAGGTTTTTAAGCTCATGTTTAAATTTACAGTGAAGAATCGAACTGTACCAATGTACCAATTACATTATTAAGAGGCCATCAAAGGATTAATATGATGAGTGGGTCCCTAATACTTAGTAATTAGTTGTTCTAAAATATAGATTTTTATTATTATTCAAATATGGTGAGACCCACAGATCAGGAGATGACTGCCATTATAGAGATGTTTTTGTTGTTGGTGCTGTTTGTTCGTTTTTTACTCACAGTGCCCAAGAGAGGAGGGCATGGCCTTGGCACGCAGGGGCCTCATGGGGAAAAGCCACCGTTGGTTAAGAGCAAAGGAAGGATGTGAGCAGGAGCCTTTATTGTGTGTTTTGAGGGAAGGCAAGGCAAACAGGCTTAGGATTGGCTAATATGAATAATTTCAGTGGGTGCTGTCACTGAAATTAACCAGTGGGGGACACGGCAGCTATCTCTAGTTGTCTGGTATTTAGCCCTAGAATACTCTGCTCAGGGCAGAGGGATTTTGGCGTGAGTATAAGGGACCTGTGAGAACTCAGTAAAGGATGTAGTTGAGGTATGGGATTCAGATTGGTTGGTTTGGGGGCATGAATAATACATTGGTACATATCACTTACACACGTGCAAAGAGTTGTCATTAGATATTAACTCTGCCACATTTTCAACAGCCAGTTTATTTAGTGTCTATAGCAAGCCAAGTGCTGTGTTGGCAACAGGCTAAGAAGACACCATCAGACATGGCCTGTGCCATCACAGAGTTCACAGGCAAGGGCAGGGAACAGATCCAAGAATGAATGCTCATAGTACTGGATGGTGTGAAAAGTCAACCTAGAGCCACAATAGCTGCGAGCATGGAAGCAAGTCTATCTGCCTGGTGAGAAAAGAAATAACCTATCAGTCAACTTTCTTTGCTTCCGTAGTAAAGGAAACATAAACAAGCCTCTGAATCCAGAACATTCTATAACTTTAAACTTCACTTTCTTGAGACTCTGGTCCCTTTCAGTAGCTCTGTAAATGTGAATATATGTTTAATGATTGCTAATGACAGCTGCCTTTTATGAGTAAGTTATCTTCTATTTTGAAAAAAGAAAGCCTCTTCTCCATCTTGTGTACTCTATGAAAATGCAATTATTTAGAAATGTTAATTTACCTTGAGAACCTCACCACCAGCAGAAGTATATCCTAAAAAAGAGTCAGCCCTTCTCACCTCAAGCCCTCAGGTGGTGAGCATGGAAGTGATAGCCAAGAAACGGGACCTATTTCTGGCGTAGACTTCTCTCTGAGGCTCACTTGGAACAATAGGAAGATCATTTTCATTGTTCTCCTTGCTACCAGTTTCTTCTGGAGCTTTTCCTCTCCTGTATTAGTCCAACATCACCATTCTTAAAAACAAAGCTGATGATAGCATTCCATTCTAAAAGCAGAACGTGTCACCTGCGGGATAAATCAGTGATTCCTAAGTCTGACATAATAACTCCTGACAGTCTAGACCTGAAATCACCCCAGCTCCCTTCCCATTCTCTATTCTCTTCTCCAGGCTTTTCTGCTCCACTGCCACAGGGAACTTCCCACTGTTCCCTGGAGGTGCTGCGTCCTTGTCTTGACTTAGGCTGGTCTCTCTGCCTGAAATGCCCTTCTCTTCTTTCTTGACCAACTCCTACCACAAAACAGAAATCAGATAACCTTTCTCTTTGAAAATTCCTAATTCACCAGCATGGATTGAGTTGCTCTGACATCAGTGCCCTTGTGTCAGTGTGGCCTGGTCTCAAAAACCCACATCATATATTCAATATTGCAGTTCCTCTGCTTGTCTATATTTCATCTTTTGAATTATAATTCATTTGGGGGTAAGGTTTATGTTCTTTTATTTGGTATGCCCAGTACTTAGTAAAATGTCTGGCCAAGGACAACAGCAAAAACAGAAATAATAGTAACAATAATGTCTAACATTTATTGAGTTCTTACAATGTGGGAAGCATTATTCTAAGCCCTTCATCTACATGAACTAATTTTGTTCTCACCACAACACTAAGGGGAATTTAATATTATCATTTCCATTTTGCAAGGGGGGAGATTGAACCATGGAGATGATAAGTTAACTTCTCCAAGGCAATACATAGTAAGTACTTTTGAATTGGAATATAGTCAGCTCCTTCGCCCCTTCCTCCCCTCCTTTTATTCTTCCCAAGAGATTCATAGAAGAGTCATTGTTTATTGAAATGAGAGATTTGAGAGAAGTCATTACACAGGAGCCCAAGCCATGGTAAGCCAGTAGAGTGGGGCATGTACTGGGCAATGCAAGTTCCTTTGGAATGCCTCCTTGCACTGGAAAAGATACAGAAAGTGAGTTATTTTATTTGTCTTAAAATCAGTAAGAGTAGGCACACAAGGCATATTATAGTCTTGTTATACTAAAACCCTTTCTATACAATAATATCATGCTTTATGGCAAGTGATTTAATTTGTGGTATGTCCGTCTATAGGTAGCAGACCACTATGAGTTTTTATATATGACAGTTTCTAGAAATGTATGTACATTTGTGCATGTCATTATTTCAGTGTATTTTCATAGGTAGTATAAGTTGCCAGTGTTTACAGCTGTCACCCCAAAGGAAAGGTATTTTTAAAATTTTAATTATAAAAGATATATATCATATATACAGGGTCCAGCAGAAGTAATACCTGCTTGAGTGTGATTGGTGAGGTAATAATATGAGTATAATAATATATTGTATTAATTTGAACATTTAACTTAAAATGTCATATGGTGTGCTTGAGTATGACATTGTTATTTTATAGAATTACACACTCACAATTTTGTAATAAAATGTCTTGTGATAAAAAGGGGCATCATCTATGCCGGGCCCTGTATATGGCCTTCATTCTCACAGCAACCTTTTGGTGGAGTATTTGAGATCATATGCTCCTGGACCAATCAGATGAACATCTGAGCCCAGGCTCTGTAGTTATGAACCATGTGAATTCATGCATAGTACCCCTATGATAAATTTCTTCATCACAGGAATATAGCAGTTCCTATGTCATAGAAATGCAGGATTAGAAAGGATTGCAATTGTGTAGGGCCCCATTCTCAGAAGGGTCCTCACTTGGCTTAATGCTCTGTTGTTAGTGATTTGAAATTCTTAATAATTATTAACAAGCATCTCACCTTGTCATTTTACACAGAGGCCCACAAATTATGCAGCCATTGCTGCATAGGATTCTTGGTGAAGTCAATAGCCCCTGGTGCCTGGCACATAGAGTACGTCCAGATAAAACATCAGCTATTACTAATTTTGCAAGGAGACTTTTTGTTTGTTGGGTAGAGTCCCCAAATTCTATGTTCTGAACTTTTCAAATTGGGTCAGGACAATGAATCTCATAGTGAAGTATACCTCATATGCCCTCATGCGTCTAGGACACACCAGTTGGTTATCACTCTATTAATGGAAGCATTTCTCTGTGATTGCACATCTGATGGAATATGGGCTGTGGATGGCTGCTAATTTCAAGTGCAGAAACATTTTTCTAAAAATATGAGACTCATCACTCTATAAGAGACATTAGATTTGTCGTTTTCCTAGTCTGAGAAATGATGGCTTTAGTTGAGATGCACTGTGTTACTTACATTGTCCCAGAAAGACATTTTGGAAGAGGCCTAATACTCTTTTTTGCTCTTATTGTATTGCAGACTATTTGAACTCCAGAAGGACCAACACCAGATAAATTATGAATGTTGAACAAGATGACCTTACATCCACAGCAGATAATGATAGGTCCTAGGTTTAACAGGGCCCTATTTGACCCCCTGCTTGTGGTGCTCCTGGCTCTTCAACTTCTTGTGGTGGCTGGTCTGGTGCGGGCTCAAACCTGCCCTTCTGTCTGCTCCTGCAGCAACCAGTTCAGCAAGGTGATTTGCGTTCGGAAAAACCTCCGTGAAGTTCCTGATGGCATTTCCACCAACACTCGGCTGCTGAACCTCCATGAGAACCAAATCCAGATCATCAAAGTGAACAGCTTCAAGCACTTGAGGCACCTGGAAATCCTCCAGTTGAGTAGGAATCATATTAGAACAATTGAAATTGGGGCCTTCAATGGTCTTGCAAACCTCAACACTCTGGAACTCTTTGACAATCGTCTTACTACCATCCCGAATGGAGCTTTTGTATATTTGTCTAAACTGAAGGAGCTCTGGTTGCGAAACAACCCCATTGAAAGCATCCCTTCTTATGCTTTTAACAGAATCCCTTCTTTGCGCCGGCTAGACTTAGGGGAACTGAAAAGGCTTTCATACATCTCAGAAGGTGCCTTTGAAGGTCTGTCCAACTTGAGGTATTTGAACCTTGCCATGTGCAACCTCCGGGAAATCCCTAACCTCACACCACTCATAAAACTAGATGAGCTGGATCTTTCTGGGAATCATTTGTCTGCCATCAGGCCTGGCTCTTTCCAGGGGTTGATGCACCTTCAAAAACTGTGGATGATACAGTCCCAGATTCAAGTGATTGAAAGGAACGCCTTTGATAACCTTCAGTCGCTAGTGGAGATCAACCTGGCACACAACAATCTCACATTACTGCCTCATGATCTCTTCACACCCTTGCATCATCTAGAGCGGATACACTTACATCACAACCCATGGAACTGTAACTGTGACATACTGTGGCTCAGCTGGTGGATAAAAGACATGGCCCCCTCCAACACAGCTTGTTGTGCCCGATGTAACACTCCTCCTAATCTGAAAGGGAGGTACATTGGGGAGCTTGACCAGAATTATTTCACATGCTATGCTCCTGTGATTGTGGAGCCCCCAGCAGACCTCAATGTCACTGAGGGCATGGCCGCTGAGCTGAAATGTCGGGCCTCCACTTCCCTGACCTCTGTATCTTGGATTACTCCCAATGGAACAGTCATGACACATGGGGCATACAAAGTGAGGATAGCCGTGCTCAGCGATGGCACGTTAAATTTCACAAATGTGACCATTCAAGATACAGGCATGTACACGTGTATGGTGAGTAATTCTGTTGGAAATACCACCGCTTCAGCCACCCTGAATGTTACTGCAGCAACCACCACTCCTTTTACTTACTTTTCAACCGTCACAGTAGAGACTATGGAACCTTCTCAGGATGAGGCACGGACCACAGATAACAATGTGGGTCCCACTCCAGTGATTGACTGGGAAACCACCAATGTGACCACCTCTCTCACGCCACAGAGCACAAGGTCAACGGAAAAAACATTCACCATCCCAGTGACTGATATGAACAGTGGGATCCCAGGAATTGATGAGGTCATGAAGACTACCAAAATCATCATTGGCTGTTTTGTGGCCATCACACTTATGGCTGCAGTGATGTTGGTCATTTTCTACAAGATGAGGAAGCAGCACCATAGGCAAAACCATCACGCCCCAACAAGGACTGTTGAAATCATTAATGTGGATGATGAGATTACAGGAGACACACCCATGGAAAGCCACCTGCCCATGCCTGCTATCGAGCATGAGCACCTAAATCACTATAACTCTTACAAATCTCCCTTCAACCACACAACAACAGTTAACACGATAAATTCAATACACAGTTCAGTGCATGAACCGTTATTGATCCGAATGAACTCTAAAGACAATGTACAAGAGACTCAAATCTAAAACATTTACAGAGTTACAGAAAACAATAAAAAAAGACAGTTTATTAAAAATGACACAAGTGACTGGGCTAAATCTACTGTTTCAAAAAAGTGTCTTTACAAAAAAAATCAAAAAAGAAAAGAAATTTATTTATTAAAAATTCTATTGTGATCTAAAGCAGACAAAATGATGTGTATTCCTCAGAACCTGTTTTTGCTGCACTTATTTACTATTTCCCCACATCTCGTCCCTGCCTTCCCCAATTGCCATATTTTTCATAGGAGATCTCAATTCCCTAAGAAACTGGTCTAGAAAATTTTATAAGAATTCTGTTACACTTTGAGATTTTTATGGTGAATTCTAGTGGTGAGATCCAGTCTATTTTGTCTTTCTTTTTTTTTCCTTGTTTCTTTTATTTTCCCCCTCTTGCCCTTATAAACTAGTCCAATGGGGAATGCAATATTAGAAATAGATTTTTAAGAGAGAGCAAGGAAAATAATGCAAGATCTTATATTTTTCATGTAATGACCTGTTCTGTATTTATGATGAGGACCATTCAATGGCAAAGGAAAAAATAGTAAGCAAACAACAGAGTAATTTACATACATCTATAAAACCCATGATCTTTTAAACAACTCTAGAACCTGAATTTGTAGTTCAAAAGCTAAAAATAAGATGATAAATAAAATATTGTTGGTTTTTCTGTACCTGGACACTATTCATTTGTAGTGTGGCTCAAATGTGAGAAACTTGAAGGGAATTTGATTTTCTACTTTCTAAGACAGAAAATATTACAGTATTTTTCAATCACAGCATCAATCTCTATGGGGTCTTGTTTCATTAGTTGTCTTGAGGTTTGGATCTATATATTCAAAGGTGCTGTGATATATTTTCCCCTCTCATTAGGGTCATGCTTTGTAGAATGGTCAGATTAAAAACAGTGATTTTGTGAAGTAAATTTAATTCGACTTAAAAGAAACTCTCAGTATAATTTATTCACTGTCTCATATAATTCGGCTAGACAGAGTATGATCCTTGAATGCAAAGATATTCTAAACTACCCAAGTTGAAAAAACATTTTTGGTGCTGAGTCTCAGCAAATTCAATTCTATTCAACAATAACTATTAAGGACCTACTATGTGTTAAATGCTGATTTTAGTGTATGTGCACAGTTGAGAAGACCTGGTTCCTGCCCTTGATCACTCATGATTTCTATAACATATGATTAAAAATAC
The DNA here is from genome assembly GCA_004024845.1 of Tonatia bakeri. NCBI lineage: Eukaryota > Metazoa > Chordata > Mammalia > Chiroptera > Phyllostomidae > Tonatia > Tonatia bakeri. The sequence continues at coordinate 147,227 of PVIA01001798.1, forward strand.
CAGTTTGTCATTGGGGGAAGGCTCTAACTTTATGGTTATGTGAAAGACCATAAATTGTGACCATCTGGTATCAAAATATCAGGTTACTGTTATTACAGAAACCTCCTAAATTCATGTTTTCTTTCATCCTTTTGGAAAAGCTGACTCTCTTTTTCCAAATGCAGATTTCAGAGTTTAAAGACATGTAAGTAAATAATTTTTATGAACAGATGGATACATACCAAGAGGTAGCAATACTACTATAGTGGTAATGCACTAAAGGTACTTGAAAACATGTATCACGTTCCAAGTGAAAAAAATAACTTCTGGGTTCTTGGCACCATGGCATTCTCCTAACATTTTAATATATGTGTATGATAAGTTCTGTCTTTTTGTAAAGCAAAGTGAAACCCATTGGTGAAACAAGGGTTGGCGGAGGCAGTGCAAACTTCAGCCACTAATGAATGAGGTGTTTGGTGAGCTGTTTGATACTCACACTTAACTCAGCAGGATGGACCTCACACCAGGGTTTTGTAATCTTCAACTGAAAAACCAATCATTACTAGCACAGTAGGTCAGAGAACTAGAAGGACTGGATTGCAAATGAATGAGATCACACAAGGATCTCGCCTCTATCTTTTGATCACCAATTCTCTAGAGGCTTTTTCTTCCCTTCTTCCCTACATTCCCTAGATTCCCTACTTTCCGTGGCAGGAAAATGATTTACATTTGTTTTTACTGTGTGTGGAGAAGATCAGAAAAAAATGGAAAATACATATTGGCTGTGATTTGTCAAGCTTTTCAGTATCAGATGTCTTCATATATTCCCAAGCTGTACATCAGAAAGCAAACAACAAGCAAACAAACAAACAACCCACTGAGGAATATCAGGCATATGCTAGTACAAAAAGAGTTGTATAAATCAAGAGGGAGAAAAGTCCTTCCGTCTCTGCTGACTCTAAACTCTCTTTCATCCTGAGTTAGATCTGGCATACAATTCCCCTTGACTATGAGGGGCGGTTGAACAGTTAGAGAAATTCTACTGAATAGAAGGAAAGGTGAACTTGAACAAAAAATTTAAGTAAGAAAATAAAGTATACAATTCAGTTCCACAGATTATAGTTGCCCTAATGAATACATTTTAGAATATATATGTACACACACATATGTGTGCGCACACATACACATATGGATAAAAGACTGGTTAAGCCAAGTGACCTTCACAGTAAATTTAGAAATGCTATTGGCAAAAGGTTATCATATCAGATTTTGGGGTTTAAGGGTGGGGTGCTATAAAGGCAGGATGTAAAGGACACTAAAACGCTAGATGTTTATGATTTGTAGTGTCTGTATTTGCTCTGCATAATGTACTTGGCTTTTGGCCCCCCTTAGTACAGTAGCTGTACTGAAGTGTACAGACAATCACACACTGTTTTGACTTTTATACATCTGGTGTATCCTTATAGTAAAACATAATTCTATGTCAATGGCTCTTTTTACTCTATCCAAAGGCAACCCAGTGACAATATTCTTTAACACTTATGCACCAAAAATGTGCTATTTACAAATGACCAAGTTAAGGTAACCTAATGATAACTTAATTGTATATATATATATATATATGCATATATACACATATATACACTATATATATATATATATTTCCCACTAATGGTATATGGTTTGCTTTGGGGATATATCAAGGATTCTTTAGAAAGAAAATTTGCCAATTTTTTCCTATCCTTTTATACCTGGCTATGACCTCAATCTTCTAAATTCTTTTGAACATGTCCATTTATGTACATTGTGAACATATGAGCAGGAGTTGGCATAGCTCACATATATGCACCCTAATGTAGCTTAATCATTTCCACTCATATTCTGAATATTGTGGAATCAAATATCTTTTCCTCAGGTTGAAGTAAGTCATTTGACCTTGGAACATTGATCAATGGTTTTTTGAAAAAGAAAATTTTGCTAGCCCATAACTACTGTTAGGCCTTATAATCAGAGTTAAAAATCAGGATATTCTTTGAGATCTGCATCTCATGAAATTCTGAATATGCGTCTGCTAGAAAATAACTTGGCAATGGAATGCTTATTTACACAGGAGAAAGAAAAGAAAGAAGGCATGTTTGGAACAGGAATTACTAGAATGTGAATAAATATTAAGTGAAATATCCCAGTGTGTACAAGATTTCCAAGGTAAATATTGATCATGGTGGAGAAAATTCTGAATCTCTTTTTGTTTTGGAATAATATTCAAGATAATTAGATAAATGGAGGAGTCCAATGAGTGCTTATGAGTACAGGGTAATGCTCTTAAGTAATGCATATGTTCAATTGTTTAGTTGGTGCTTCAGTTTACTTGTTTTTATAAGGATGTAAAAATAATTATATCATTAAATATCACAGACCTGTTAATGCATGAGTGGAGTCATACCCTTCTAGAAAGCCATTAGTCTGTCTCTCATAAAATATAGTAGCACAGAGTCAAATCTCTTATAAAAGCATCACCCCCTGCTATGTACACATCATTATATTTTATTAGAATGTATTTTTGTACAAAAAAATACTTTAGATATAAGTCTAAAAAATGCCTTAAAAATCAAGGAACCATTTAGTCTTTTTCTTTTTCCATAAGAAAAAAATATGAATTTCTAAAACTTCTGTATTAGATAGAAACCAGCTGTGACATTGTCATCTACTTATGCTCTACCAGGATATGAAATAAGGTAACAGCTGGCTCTCTGAGGGAAAAAATAAAGAAATCTCCAAGAATTACTGCACACACTCTGTCAATTAAAACCCAAATTTGGATAATGAATGAACCATTTTACTACACATACCGGTTCATGTCATTTCTTTTTCTTCAAGTGCTACCAACACAACATTTCTGAGATTTCAGTCTTTCCTAACATTATTTGAGAAATATATCCATATTATATAAAAATTTATAGCATTATCTTTTATAACGTGTTCAGCAGCAATAAGAAAAACTAGTGTTTGTTTTGCTTTTGCCCAGATAAAAATAAAAAGAAAAACAAGAGGGAGTGCAATTGCTATAAGACAGACAATAAATGAAGCAAACATTTTTATAAGAGCACATGATATTGAAAGATCTTTTGTTCTGTAATTTTGTCATGTGCAGTAAGCAAGAATATTCACATATATATATATATATATATATATATATATATATATATATATCCTGTGCATGATATAGAAAGCAAAGACCTATAAAATTCCAGACCATGAAGGCTTATCTTTTAATAGTTGGTCCAATAATTTAATTTCATTTTTCCAGGTTATCAATGCCACACTTTATTACAGATTTGATGCTGAACTGCTGGATTTGAATCTGTCCAAGTGGCATCAATCCTGTTTTTATTTGGTTGACAGAAGCAGTGAGTATTGAGAGGGAAGATTTAATGTTTTTTGAAGTTAGAGGAGCAGCTGTCTTCATGGGGGCAGTAGAATCATTCCGATTTGTGGCAGAATGACAACTTGGCAGAATATCCACCTATGTGGGTCCCAACATATCATGATGGAAACCCATTATGGGGATCCCTAGCCTTTACTATGTTTGTATGTCAGAAGGCTTTTGAATGACAATTGATTAATCTCCTTGCTTCCCAGACCTTAACTCCACATTAAACGGTAAAACCAAAGCGGAGCCCAGTAATTGCTCTTTAAGCACCCTTGCTAGTTTTGTAAAGTGACTTGTTCTCTTAGGGAAACAAATTCAGCTTAAAACATAAAAAAATAGTTACATTTTGTGGTACATATTTTTATGGTAGCTACTATAAATTTTAAATCAATTTGTAACACTAGGGAAATCGTGGGTATTTTTTTTTTTTTACTAATAGAATCATTAGGAATAGAATTAACCTTAACAAAAATTGTAAAATGCCTCAAAAGTCAAACACTGAAATAGATTTCCAAGTCCTGTGGAAAACAATTTTTAAAAATAAAGTTCTTTTTCTCAAATGAAAGAGAGATGTAATAAAGTCTCTCTTTCCAGCAGCCCCCAAGCAGACTAGCTTGGGAAATAAAGATATTTCTCAACATGAATGGACTGTTAAAGAATAAACTTCAGTTAATATTGACCACAAAAATATCATGTACCTATGTATTCTCATCTGAAGTTTTTTCAAGGATTGTCCAAACAAGTGACTCTTAAAAAAATTAATGCCAGCTTTTACATGCTCAATTGCATTTGGTTTTACAATCCATATCCAGCTATGTGCATTTTATTCTTGGCTTTCATTTCTCAGCATGTTTTCAGATTTTGCAGAAGAAATTTAAAATCAGAATCTGTCACTGCTACACAAAATTTAGTTATGCAATCTGGAGTTCAACTCTGGCAACATTAAGGGCAACTCGTAAAGGTAAATAAATTATTTTGTAGACATTATAAGAGTAGTGCCTCTTTTTATTTTTACTTTTTTTATATTATTTTACTTTTTACCATGTAAGATATCTGACATTTTTATTATGATTAATATAACTTCTACCTTCAAGAAAAATGGAAATAAGTAATTTCACAATACTGAGAAGTGCTTTGAAAGCTACAGAATATATGCATAGATTATATATAATTTATATTATAAACTATAATTTATCAAATTTTATGAACACAAACTTGATACCATACTTTTTATCAATGACAAATAAAATATATAGGTTATTCATCAGAAAGCTATGCTAATTAGATAAAAGTCATGTTTATTAGCTAACATGTTTTAATTTATTGTCCTTACCATTAAACTCATGTAAAACTTAATTTGTAACAAATCCTGAGAGTGATTTGTAATAGTCATTTGAGGGCTGCTTTAGTAATCAGAGGAAGCACCGATGTTACAGAGTAAAACTATACAGATTAGTGTCAATAGACTGTGTCCTTGAAAACTAGTGTGACACTATTAGGTATCATAAGATAATTCAAAAATCCTAAAAAATGTGCTTTATAGTGTAGCAAGTGCATCCTGCTGTTTTCTCATTGTTGAGCTTTGAAAGAATTGTAGGTGAATGTATTTTAGTTAATATATCAAATTTTCCTTGGATAGTGCAGTTCTTTGTATGGAGAGCTATTAATATTTTAAAACTGTAAACATGGAATAGAAAGAGAAAAATACTGGAGAAGAAAAATTGTAAACTGTAAAAGTGCAAAAATAGGGTAATTTTTGTGTTAGAATGGACTCATTCATACAGTTCAAATATAATTTGAACAACTTAATTCCAGGGCAGTTCAAGGCTCTGGATATACAACCGTGAACAAAACAAAGTCATGCCCAGTGTGATAAGGTCAACAATTGCCTTGGTTTGCCCAAGTTTTCCTGGTTTCAGCACTGAACATCCGTATCCCAGAAACTCCTTACTTCAGGGCAAACCAGGAGGGTTGGTCACCCTCCTGCTGACCCTGTCTTCTGATAACTGTCAACTTGATTTGATAATTTCTATTTCTGTGCTTATGTATTGCTAATGGCAATTCCAGATAACATTGGCCACATGTAGCACTTTCTCAGTTGGGCAAGGTCAAAACAAGAACACAGGCTGGAAATATTAAATTCCCTCACATAATTTCTAGATGGCTCTCTGTAGAGTGCAACAGAAGTACAGCAAGCACAGTTCACCCTCACAGAGGGATTGTGGTCTGGGGATACCAACAATCATATTATTATAAAATAGCATTTGCAGGACACCAGCCCTCATCGTCTCTGTTCCTCACAAAGTCCTATCAGGTAGGTATTATCATCTCCATTTTAGGGATGATGAAATAAAGAGTAAATTCTCCCTACTGCACCAAAGAAAGAAGAAGAAAGAAGAAAGAAAGAAAGAAAGAAAGAAAGAAAGAAAGAAAGAAAGAAAGAAAGAAAGAAAGAAAGAAAAAAAAGAAAAGCAAGGTGAAAGAAGAGAGTGGGAGCTTTCAGATCACTATTGGAAGACTTAATTTAGTAACTGCATTTATTATTCAGAATAGAACACTGTTAAAACTGTCCTGAGAATATTTCATCTTTTTTGTTTTATTGGGTACTGTTCTCATGAAAAACAGCCTTCTTTCTGGGGACATATTCTGATAATCGATGTCAGTCTTATTAGTTCCTTCAAATCTACTAACGAAATTGATAGTCCAACACCTTTGAAGCACTAGATTGCTTACTATGGCAATGTTTGAAATACTGGCTTACATTGAATCTCACAGAGACACTTCAAATGGGAAACATTATGGATCAGCTAGTATTACAAGATGAAAATAAATCAATCAACACTATTTTAATCATAATCAGTTTTAGGTATTTTATTTTTATGGTTGCATTATGATTCATTTTATATTCCAATCAAATATCATTGATAAACATTTCTATGTAGCTAAAGGATCATATTCCAGTCTCTTTCCATTAAAAAAAAAAAGCCCTCTTTACTTAACCCTAGTAGTATCTTAGCATCTCATGAAAACTGTTTTCATGATAAAATCATCTAATTCATCCTTCTTAGAACACAGCATCCTATAAAGCTGTCTATACTGCATCAGAGGTAAATACTTGGCAACAGTTTTTTACTTGCTGAGTAGCTAGCTACAAGAGAGAAAAAACATAAGACATACTCTCCAAAGCTAGAAATTTAACTTGAAAATTAAAGAATCAAATTAACTAATCAAATTAATCTAAATAAAAACGTTTAATCACCTTAATCCACTCCTGACAAAGTTAAGCCTCTATGCTTCAATTTCTGTTAGTTATTTGTCATATTTAGTAAAAGCATTGCCACTGATAGATAATGAAGTCACCCAAAGTGAAGATATAAGAAAACTAGATGAACACATGATAAAATTAATAGGTTCATATAAACCAGCACTAAAATGCAGTAGAAAAGTTGTCTCTCCATGTAAAAGCATGAGTGACAGATTTGAGAATAGGTCTCTAGTCGTAGACATTTTCATATGGCATGAGCAGTTAGTTTTCAATCTTTGATTCCATTTTTCCATCCTAACCTACATACATTTATTCATTCATTCATGAAAAACTCATCGAATGCTTGCTTTATGCCAACAATGAGCAAAGTTGTCAGATGTACAAATAAGAACATAGTTTTCATCTTCTGAGTACTGTATTGCAAGTGCAATAGGATACATTGAATGGAAGAGGCAATGCACATTGTGTAAGCAGAGAGAAGGGCAACAGACCTGGGCTGTGTGGTCGACAGTGAGGAAATCAGACTTGCTTCTTACATAAAGTGATGCCTGCCTGGGTTGAGCCCTAATGGATGCATATGAGTTAGCCAGGTGGAAGGAGAGAATACATCACATGTTTCAGCACAATATACATCAAAGTTGAGGAATAAGCAACATCCTGCATGATGGGACTGCAGATGATTTAATGTTGCCACAGCAAGACATGAACTTTGGAACTTGGTAAAGACCAATTTAAGACAATTAAAGACCTTAGGGAGCACGTTGACCCCATTGAATTTAACTTATAGATGATAATGAAGTATTAACATTTTCTAAGTAGTTAAGTGGCATCATCAGATTTCAGCTTTGGATAGGTTAGTTGTATAGCAGAAGAAGCAAAATTTAAGGTCATCGAGCCTGGGGCACAGAGAAACTCATTTTGAAGTGTGTTTAACTACTGCAGTGAAGAGAAGTTAGTGGAAATTATAGTCAGGATGTGTTGAAAGGTCCAATTTTTTTTTTTTTTTAAAAAGCTGAGTTAGCTACACTTGGTGTCTCATTATATGTTGGAGAGGAGATAGAATCAAAATTTATTTGTTAACTAGTGGAAATATGGAGTTGAGTGGGGGTTAAAAGGAAATGTTTGTTAGTTGGCAGCTGAGATAGAACAGGCTGTTCTGGGTGGAGTGCGGGGAGGAAGGCTCTGTCCTCACTAAGCTTTAGATATGTGGAGGTTGAGTACTGTCAAAAACCAAACTCTGTGCATTTACTAAAGCAAAAGTAAAAGAAGAGTTCATTGCAACCTCTTGGCACGCGAGCCAGGACATCCAGGCTGTAGGAGCAGTAATTTCCAAGTTGCTCATAGACAAAGGGATTTTTATGGAGTAAATGTGGATGCCATTTTGCTTTATTCGTTCATTAGCTGCTTAGTGGTGTTCCTTATTTGGATCAGAGAGCTGAGTCAAGGGAACAAGGAAGTACTGAGGTGATGTGAACAGACTTGGTGTGTGAGGATTGGCTGGTGCTCTGGTGTCCTCTGCCGATTTCTGAGAATAGCTGTCAATGGCTGTAAGGTTGGATTGCATTTTCCTTATGTGCCACTGTTGACCATTTCCATTCTGTGCCTGACTTAAGTAACTCCATTATAGTTTGGTTCTGCAACACCTACGAGAAATCTATTTAGACTTGTCCAGCAGGAATATTTTCTGGACCAGCAATGTTAATCCTGCTACCAGCAATATAAAATTTCTGATGAAAACTGAGAGAGTGGATGGGACCACCCAGTATGCAGAATGGGGAGTCCAGTGGGTAAAGGATAGGAGCATGAGAAATAACAACATTTGATTTGTATGGAGAGGAAGAGAAAAACCATTTGTTCAAAATCATTTAAAGATGTATTGACTGAGGCTTTACCATATGCTAGGCCCTATGCTAGACCCCGGTGTCATCACTTTGAAGATGAATCCCAGGCTAAAAAGGGAAAACCAATGATACAGATTATTTCATTGTAACTGTGATGAGTGCTATAAATTAAAATTGCAAGATTAGATAATTAGAATATAAAACAGGGGAATTTCTTCTGCGTGGTTTCTTTAAAGCAGTGGCTTTTAAAGTGTTCCAAGAAGAATGAATTACTCTAAGGTGAAGGACAGAAGCAGAAACAGGTGCAAGCAAAGAGCTTTTCGAACAGAGTAACTGAGTGGGTTAAGTTCCTGAGGTTTAAAGAAGCACATGAAAAAGACAGAGAATAACACCAAGGAAAGGTTTATGATAGACAGATGAACAGAGTTTTGGAAAGAACATGTATCCAATAGTCCAGGAAATTTTATAATAGTTTTCACTAATTTGGCAATTGGTTGGTGAGTGATAGCATTAGCAAGAACAGTTTTAGGAAATGATTGTAGTTGTTTGTGGGGGTGCAGGGAAAAGAGGAAAAAGAGGCTGCATCACAGTGGCAGGGTACAAACAGAGGCAATGATAGATGGCTTTGGGAGAACCTGAAAAAAAAAAAAAAGTAGAGTGTGGTGGGGACTGATGTTTAACCAGAAGGAGGAGCTAGCTAGAGAATGGGGAAGTTGCCAGTCTAAGGAATTTAGACATTATATGCAAAAAGGTAGCCATGTATGGACCAACATTTATATAGCAATGATTAATTTATAAGAGTGAAATGGGAAGTCAGTAAAATTATGAATCCCAATGTACCTTAGCTTGAAGAAATGACAGGAAAGTTACTTAGATTTTTAAAAATTAATTCTAAATTTCTGATCTATATCACATGAGTGGCACACTATTAGTGGCAGATAAAGAGCATTTTCTGAGTAATGGAGGACTCATGATTGTTGTACGAAGTCCTCACTGTCATGATAGGTTCTGTAACTTAAGCAAAACAACGTATAACAAACCTTAGGATATTTGATATAAATGAGATTTAAGTTCCTAAGGCATTCCTGTGAACGTTATAAGAAAATGATGTTGAATGAAAAAATGTTATTCGAGGACCTGCTGTATTTAGACTGGCTCATAATTTATAATTGTTTCAAAGAGCAGGAAATAAATACTTTCAATCAGTTTCATGAGTGGCTAATTAACCCATTTAAGGAAGGTCTTTCATCCCTTGATATACGATGAAGTAATAAAATTTGCATTTAATGAATGAACAATGAATCATGAAATTTAAAATACCACAGAGTCCATTACAGGGAGGAAATTAGGTTATCACCTATTAAATAACCTATTAATTGATGCTATAATAGCTTAGAGCAAAAGATTACAGCTGCAGTTTTCCAAATGCAGTCAGGTAAGAACTACGATGAATGGAAGGAATGCAGGCTTTTAAACTCGTGAGTGGAATTTAGACAATAAATTCAAGCAAAGCGGCGGAAGCTTCAGTATGGAATGAACAAAACCTTTGGACACCAGATTACAGGTAACCATGTTCCTGTGAACACCAAGGCATAGGTAAGAAGGGAAGCTATACTTCTCTTCCATCCCAAGGGTTTCTAGAGCACATGTATTATTGCTCCAAGGATCTGACAGCTTTTCAAAAGTTTTAATATTACTTCTGAGAGAAATGATATTAAATTGGTAAGTAAATAACGGTGATTTCTGATTTATTTTTCCATAAAATATTATTTGAAGGCTATCCACACATTCTGGCATAACAAAATCTGGCGTGATATTTTTATTACACACTAGTAAATAACTTTTGCATTAATAGGTAACATTTTAAAACTATTTAATAAAAGAGACTTGAAACTACTGCCTTGATGACTGGGCTGACCATGCTTAGGGTGCATATCAGAGCAACACATTTCTATGCTAACCATTAGGCAATGAAAAGAAAAAAAAAATCAAGAGTCATGAACAGGTAACCTGGACCAAGACGATAACCGTTAGAATTGTGGACACAATAAAAGCAAAAAAGAAAAAGGAGTTTTTAACGAGACATGGGGGCCTGATTAATTCACAGTCTCTCAGCCTACAAACCACTAGTGGCTTAGGCTCTCCATTACTTTCTTTATGGTTCTCTGTTGGATGCTTTTGAGCAAAGCGTCCATGGAAGTCACATGGTCTCACGTCATACCTTCCTAGCATGTCACAAAATGGAAAATGTAGTTAGAATCTAGATAGACTCCCTGCTTGTAAGTGATGATCTTTATTTTTAATATTTCTATATAAAAATCCATTAAGCATCTAAACTCTCTTTGTGTCCAAGGAATCAAATATATGTATTGAGTTTTTCTTTCACCCTTCATCTTTTTATTCATTTGGTTTTAAAAACAGGACCACAAACATGTTTGCAAAACAAATGACTTTTGTATTTCTTTATTTTATTTTATACCTGGAAATTTTTGTGCAGCTGTTCTATGGCTATGGAAATTGTCCTGCATTTTAAAATAATTGTTTTATATGCTTCCTTTAAGCATTTGGCACTAACACTATGTTATTTAGCCATACTTTCCTTGGATCGAGTAACATCCCATTACATTACCCATTTGTCATTATGTTCCAGTAATAAGAAATTTTGGAATAAACATAGCCCAAAGGATAAGGCTAGAATATCATCAAACCATTGCATCTGTTCTGATTCCAACTAGTCAATTTTTAATTTCAAATATTTTTATTTTCTGAATAGCTACCCAATCACTAATTTTGTTTTTAGGTTTCACATTTCCATTAAAAAGAAAAGATTTACTTCTTTTCATCTATATGACTCTAATATATATGTGAGTGGATGTGCACGTGTGTATAGGTATATATGTGTTGGTGTAAATGCATGTGTTTCTTTCTCCTACACACATTCTCCTTTCTGGTCTGGAGTGAGATGTGCTAGTGTTGCACCGTGAGGTCCTAGTATTCTCCTTTCTTTTGCTCCTAATGGACATAAATTTCACTAGTTTTTCATGAGTGTGTAAAAAAATAGTTTTTCTCTTCTCTTAGGTTCATAGCTTGAAACTTCAACACAGGAGAGGGCCAGATTACACACTTTTTATTTCTTTATTAATTTGTTCATTTGCTTCTGACAAGTTAAAAATATCAAAGATATAATGGTATTGATTTTAAAGCTACATTATTTATTTAATATATTTTCCTTCATGTTCATTTTTCTTCTGAAAGAAGCAGTCCTTTTCCAGCATGCCATTTGTGCATCTGAATCACTGTTAATAATAATTACTATTAATTATAATCTTAATAAAATTATAATAGCCAACATTTTTTAATTCCCAACTCTGACCACTCTTAGGTTAATTTAATTCTACATTTCTCAACTTTCCCAATTGCCCCCCATGTTAAGACTAAGCATTATGTTTTTGTCTGTTTGTATGTTTTGCTTTGTTTTGTTTGAAAAGTAAGGGATAAGTTTGAAGATTCCATTCAAGATAAAGAAAGTTAGGAGCAGATCTGCACATCCTTTTTTATTCCTTTTTCCGATGCCTACTCTTGAGGAATAGGAACTCTACCACTATTCTTATTGCTTACATAAAAGACTGCTTTATTAAATCTTATTTGATAAATAAGTCTCTCAAAGAAGGAGCTGAAGAAAGTGGTTAATAAATCTATCATTTAATTTCACTGAGCCTCTCTTAGGTCCACAAAAGGGAACACACCTCACAAAGGTTAATCACCCATAAAAACTCTGTTCCTAAAGTATTTCTTTCTTGGAAAAGTGTTTCAGAGACCTGAAACTGAGACCTTGAAAATGCAGCCCTGAAGAAACCCATTAGGGATGTAAAAGGAATAGGTGTAAAAAGCAAAGTTTATCATTTTACAAGTTTGATGGCAAGTTCTCTTCTCTTCCTGATACTTCTCATGACTAGCTTACTAAACAGAGTTTAGTGAATATGGGCCCTTGGGACTTCCCCTAATGGACTCAGTCATTTTTCTGCCAAGCACTGTTTCAATCTGCAGCCTTTTAAAAAATGGTTAATATGATGCAGTTTAGATTGAGTTCATTTTTTCCTCTATAATTTGTAGGTCTTGAATAATGACAAATTTGATTATGTTATACTGAAACACAAAGGTGTCACATGAAGATGCAATGAATTTTAAAGTAAAAGGGGCACACCAGTGATCAAACACTATAGAATTATGTCAGTTTTTTTTTAAAAAAATGCTCGCAAAACTCAGCTACTTTTGTTTCATGGCTTTAAACCCTTATTTATAATGTGCAGATAATTTTACCCAAATATGCTTCCTATCTTGACAGAACTTTGCTTTAAAACCCCTTTTCAAGGGGTGAGAAGAGACCTTTCAAACCCAGACTTGTATTAAATGTGGGCTCTTTCTGTCAGGTTTCTTTTTAGCATTTTTCCACCCCTATAATTTTTCTTAAGTATGCTAGCAGAAAACCTTCGAAATTTCAGATCAGTGGACCAGAAGCCAATAGATACATCAGAACTCTTGCAAATTATATAGAATCAGCCTCCAGATCAGCTACATGGTTCCAAGAGCCAGAATATCACTTCCAAAAAGTTTATTTGAACCATACCAGCCAACTATTACTTCCCTGTCAATGACCAATGCTGGTAAATAAGCTTTTATTGGAACACAGCCATGCCCACTGGTTTATGCATTCCTTGTTTATGATTGCTTTTACACCACAGTGACAGATTGAGTCATTGTAACTGGGACCATATGTCACAAAATATTTACTATTTGACCTTTACAGATAGTTTGCCAGCCTCTGGTATAGAATATAGAAATTAGTCTCTGCACTCACTTGTATGGTATTAAATGATCTTTAATAGTTTGACTTTGGGATCCCATATGTTCATGTTTTTAAACTACCTTCTTTGCATTATTCAATTTTACACTGATCATTAGTATATTTTAGGTTGAAACAGCATGCTATTTATAAATATGTAAAATTTACCTTATATACTCTCCCATGACTTCAAATATTATCCTTGAGATTCCTCAGTGCTTCCTTGGTTGCAGAATTATTACCACCTTTAATATGTTTTATTGCATCACAGCAAGCTGGTAAGCATCTCATCATCAAAAGAAAACTAGCCAGTGGGTATTGATCAAGAAGGAATTTCTTTTTGTATAAAAAAGAATAATATTGGTGCTTCTTCAATGAGAGCATTCCCTAGAAACTTGCACATCGTCATAGGTTGGGAGCTTATATGTTGATTAGATGAATCATTTAAATGCTGTTTCTGAAGAAATATATATTTTGCTGTGTTGATTTTTTTTAGCTGAACTTATTAGGGAAATATAGTGAGGCCTAAAAATAAAAAAGACAGGTGTTCAAGAATTATGAAAATGTAAATGGCTTGATTATTTCTCTGTGGTAGATGATTTGTTTTATTGTCTGAAATAACACAGTGACGTTGCATTGTACTTCCATCTTTAGTTACATCAAAGAGAAGATAGAAGAATAAATTAAGCTGGTTCCAAATACATTTTGGATAATAATTGTAGAGAATTTGAAAGTTGGCAGGCCAGCTGAAATGTGCCCTAAATTCACTAAAACTAATAAATAATATTTTGAGGGTTCTGACTTGACATATATTTCAACTTTCAATCTTTATTCCAAGTGCTTTTGAACAAGTTTCATATCCCCATTTAGAATAATGAGCAATAAGGACAATTTTCTTTGCCTAGTAATCCAACAGTATAGGGGGGAAAAAAGCCCTTATCCAGATAATTTTCTCATAAAGATTCCAGGCATAGCCTTTACTTCCCATCTTAATGTCTAAATCAACCTTCCTCAGTTCTGACTATATTAGGAGAACCTTGAAAGATTTTTTTTTAAAAACAGTGATATTCAAGCTCCAAGCATATTTAAGAGATTTTGATGGAACTGATCTAAAGTGGAGTCAAAGCTCAATATTTTTTAAGGGTCCCCTTGTAATTCTAATACGCACTACAGTTGAAACTGCTGGTATAAATGTCTTAGTAGTAACCGCAAGCAGATTGATCCTGGAGAGTGACAAAGCCAATACACAGACTGCCAGTAGAAGCAAAGCACAAAGTTTCTGATGGAGATTGGAATAGACTTGAAATAGCAAAGCAATACGTGAAAACTAGTTTCGGACACTGAAGGACTGGAATTTACTTCCCAGATTAAAAATAATACCTTACGTGTATATGATACTCCATTTGCTGCATAATTTTTAAACTCAACTGATTCTACTGATGGCTTAATAAAGGTACATGTATATTAGTATAATCTGACTACTGTTGTAGAACATAGTAGTCAGGGGTCAACTACATGCTTTTATCATAAGAAAGATTTTAAGTAGCTACATAATTGTTAAGGCTGAACACAGTTTAGATTGTGAGGATAGATGATACCTGGAGTGTAGGAATAAGAAAAAGTTATGGTTCTCCACTAGTGGACATCTCCAAAAATGACAGTCATATGCCTTTTCTAGGATAAGAAAGATAAAAGCCTCATTGAAGACAGGAAGCTGACTTTCATAGATAGCCAGTCAAATGGTGCTCCTATCATATATCCCTCCCGGGACAGAGGAAGATAAGCGGAGTGTGGCAGAATGAAGACGAGCTTTATCTCCAGTGCTAGCAATATAGTCTCACCTGTGATTCAGCTCCTGGGTATGTCTAGTAAAACTTAGTGAAAATAATGTCTTACGGTGATCATAGTTTAAGGATGAAAATGCCTCAAAATAGCTTTATTCTTTCACAAATGTAATTAAATACATTTTAGCACCTCAGTACTTTTTATTGTCATTTCTTATTAAAAAAATTAACCTGTAGCCCTGGCTGGTGTAGCTCAGTGGGTTGAGCATGGGCTGCGAACTAGGCATCGCAGGTTCGATTCCCAATCAGGGCACATGCCTAGATTGCAGGCCATGTCTCCCAGCAACCGCACATTGATGTTTCTCTCTCTCTCTCTCTCTCCCCCTCCCTTCCCTCTCTAAAAATAAATAAATAAAATCTTAAAAAAAGAAACATTGTAAAAAATAAAAAAAAAATGAACCTGTAAGCTGAAAGTCATTTAGGCACTCCCATATTAGGATGGAGTGTGGCACCTAGACAATTATTAATAAAATTAATGAAGGCTCATTTTTATTAACAATTAACTATTACACTGATTAACATATGCATTTTAGAACAGACAGAATTCTCACATTGTTTTCTTTAACCTGTACAGGAGTATTTTTTGGTGCCCTAACATAGGACAGCCTAGAGGAAGACCCCACAGGAGCCATGTGGAACCAGATCTGTCACAAACTTTTTTCAGGGAATTGCTTGACTTGAGTTGAATGCAATGAGTATTTTGAAATCATTCTGTGTAACAACACAGTCAAACCAAAGATAAAAGTTGGTGTCAATGCCACTGCGCAGTGACTGTTTTTCAGATATTTCGTTCATAGGGCAGGAGTTGTGGGTGGGTGGGTAAGAGAAGGTAACTGGCTCACCAGAGTAAGAAAGCAGATCCAGTAAGAAAGCAATGACCTTGCTTCCTCAGGCTTTTTTCTGGGGGTGGGGAGGGGGAAGCTTACTTTACCCTTTAGGAGAAAGAGATACCCATTGTTAAAGCACTAGGTAGCCTGTTTCACATGATTACTAGATACATATGTTATCTTCAATGCTATGTATGGATGGAATAGGGTCTCAATAAACATGACTGAATGGATAGATGGACAGATAGAGAATGGGTAGATGAATAAAAGTTGTGGCCCTTCCCTTCCATCTTTGCTTTCTACAAAAAAGGACTAAGGAAACCCACACAGGGCTATAGTTAGAAATATGTCTTTGAGGAAAATCAGAATGTCTCTCAGAAATTCTCATTCTTGGAAGGGCTATAAATTTTCTCTTCTCTTTATACTCCCTCAATATCATGGTGCTTCAATTACTTCAGCTTATATGTGTGTGTGAATAAAATGAGTGAATGGATAAAACATTTAGATCAAGTTAAATCAAGTCTGAGTTTTTGTTAATTTATACTAAGCCTAGAAATCCTGGTGATGGTGATTATTTACACGTTATGTCAGCAGTCATCAAACTATAGCTGTGGGCTAAATCCATCACCCTACCTTGTTTTTTTATTGCTCATGTCAATCAATACAAAATTTATGGAAATATGTTTTCCTTCTGAATGTCCAAGTGCCTGTATAATAGCCTCAAATTTGCCTCTTGACCCAGAAAGCCAAAAATATTTACTAGCTAATGTGTATAGAAAAAGTTTGCTCAACCCATGTTGTACTATAAGCTCCATGAATGGTGGACTAAATTTGATATATATACTCTTATCTACTCAACACCTGGCTGCCTGCCTGGCATATAGCTGACCTTCATTAAATGACTACTTAATAGATGGCTTCACTCTATGTAGTAGTCACGGTCTGGTAAGATTTTCTTTTATTTTTTTAATATTTTTATTTTAATTGTTGTTGCAGTACAATTTTCTATCTTTTACTCCCATCTCATCCATATGATCTCACCTTTAACAGGAACCTAAAGAACAAAACAAAGAAACAAGCAAAATATAACCAAAGACACCGAAATAGAGAAGATTTTCTTTTAATACCCTTCTCTGGACTATAAGAGCTGTGTGATATAAAGATGAGTATATTCAAGATTCTTAATATCAACAGAGCAAAGTCTACTTCACTGTATGTGTTCTTTATTGCTTTTTATCAGATCTATCATCCTCCATTCTCATATTTCTTTCCCTCTTTTATGTGGTTCAAAAGTTCTCTCTTTTGATTAATTTCTTCTGGCATTCAATACAAATCACTTTGAATCATTTTTTAAAGTAGGTAAGACAATCATAATTGCTTATAGGTATACATATAAATAGCAGGTATATACTTGCTATATGTATAGCAATTATGATATATATAGCAATTATATATACCAAATATATATAATATATAAAATGCTTATGACCTCCTTCTGAGCCATATTTGAGTTAAAGAATATGACTTATCCCCTAAGCCAAATAATCAGTGTAGATTTATTTACAGCTAATCCCACCACAACATACGTGGGGTTCTGGTTAAGAATATGAATACACGTGCCATATATCTAAATAGTTAAAAGTTGTAAAGTAAGCTAATAAACTGGTAAATAAAATACATTCCATCTCCCTGTATTGACAAATGTGCCTTTATTCCCCCCTGGGAGGCAGGTGTGAATTTAGCTTCCTTAGGCACTCAGAAGGCTGCGGCTCGGAGAGTCAGCATGAAGCCCCACCACCCTCCCTCCAACCTCTGTGTTGCAGTCAGCCCTTCTAGAGAGCACTGGGGCTATGGACCTCCCACCTCCACCCCAGAGCCCCTTGCCATTCTTTAGGTCTTGAGGTGTGCCATACTCTCCACTAAAGTGGCCCAGGAATGTCTGAGTAGAGAAGTCTGGGGTTCTAGGTAATTGGACTGTGGGTTATAATGTGGGTGTAGGCTCTGATGGGCATGTTCTCTTGATCTTGTGGTGTCCACCCTCCATGGGAGGGCATAACAGAAAGGCCAGGTGGGCTCTCTAAATCCATGGGACCATGGCACTCTCTCCTCTCAAAGGTGGTACCATGTAGTATAATGGAAAGAACACTGACATTGAAGTCAACCATAGGTGCAAACCTCAGCTTTGCTTTTTATTAAGACTCTGACCTTCGTCAAGTCCCTTGTCTGCCTATTGTCCTATGAGTTTGTTGTGAGATATAAATAAGGCAATGGATGCAAATAATTAGCACAGTGCTCTTTGCCCAGTAGACATTTTAAAAATGTTAGCTCTTGTTGCTATTGTGCAATTAATAAATATTTATTAAATGACTATAAAATGTCCCACCTTGTGCCTGGTACAAAGTAGTACACAAAGTATTATAAAGAATTATTTGGTAGCTTTTGGGGTAAGAAAAATCATATGTAGAATCCTTACAATGTTCTATACTAAGCATTTCATTTGAAAGACCTCAGGTTAACCCTATGCTAAGAGCATTTCTATCCCCACTTTACAGAGGAACAGACAATGTGGACACATCCTTGAGTGAATTAGAAAGCAGTCATGCATTGCTTATCAAAGGGGATACGTTCTTATTAATGGTCATTAAGATATTTTGTAGTTGCATGAACATCAGAGTGAACTCACAAGCAAAATGGTATAGCCTACTTTTGCAACTTACGTGCTGTACTGTTATGACTGGCAGCACAGTACGTTGTCTACACTAGTGTCATCGTGAACTTGTAGTGGAATCCCAGCAGCCTGCTTTTCTTTTTGTAATCCAGGTACCTGACTTAAGCTTCCATCCATGGCCTTGCCCAGGTACCCGATTCAAACAGTGGATGCTACTTCAAGGAAGATGATTTCAAATAAACACAATCCCAGTTACACAACTAGATGAAAAGCCAGGTCACTTCCTTCTACTGAGGTTCCTTTGTTTTGGAGATCTTGATTTCAGTAAATGACCATTTGGGTCACTTGTTTTATTTATTTTTTATTCCTGCCTCCAAATACTTGCTTTGAGGTTTTAAATTCACCAATAAGGAACAAACCTTTGCAAGCTGAGCCCCCAATTCAGGCAGAAACCCAGGTCTCGAGCCCCACCCAATTCAGTAAGGCTGAAACCTTACTGATAGCTCCTGGTATGCTTTGTATGCTCCAGACCCTGTAAGTAACAGACTCTTTTTGCTTCAAAGTTTGTGAATGGATTTTGCTGAAGGGGGTCATGCAATCTTAACAAGAACCCTAAGGGTCAGTACAATTGTAACATTGGTTTAGAAAGGGTCGATGTCTGTGGGAAGCTCGATGGGGCTCAGGTGAGTGCTCTCATGCATTTCTATTGATAGGCTAAAACTGGTAAAAAAACAGTAATGCCTTGCACTATAACCTTACAATGGCTACACTGTCACTAGGCCATAGGAAATTTTCAGTTCATTGGAATCTTACAGGACCACCTTCATATGTGCCATATGTTGTTGATCAGACAGTCATTATATGGTGCTCGACTACAATAGAGGTGGGACTAAAATTCAGGTATAATTCCATATTCCATGCTTCTAGCCATTTATAACCTCAAGGAGTTTAGTAGAATAGAACAACTGCAAAACAAATCACTAACAAAGCATTAAATAATTATTATTAGATTTAGTATAGCAAAACCAAGTTATCAATTCTTAGCATAGTGGTGATTATAGAGGTTTGTTTAAAGGCAATATTTTCAACTTACAAGAGGGAAACGCCCTAAAAAACAGAATTATCTTCTGGAAGGCAGGCCACTTGTAGTACAGGCTTCTCCCACTAGGTGAATGTTCTAGGAGCCCATCTGCATTAGTGTACTAACTGATACTATTATGAGAGGTTGTGTTCAGCCTCAGTGAAATTTTCCTGAAGACTGTTTCAACACGTTTGCCCATTTCAATTTGGATTATTTATGAGCAGATCTGCCCACACATCACTGAACGTTTAGCAATTTTTGACCCAAAACAGCATCACCCTTGTGCTTCCGCCCCAGCCCCCCACCCCCGACCCATTCACCTGATCTTGCCCTGAGCAAACTTTTTTTGTTTCCCTGGATGAAAAAAGTCTTCAAAGGGAAATGTTTTGTCGATGTGGAAGCGGAGAAACAAAAAATTCCAGAAGCACTAAGAGGCATCCAAATCAATGAGTTCAAAAACGGTTTTGATCAGTGGAAAATATATCTTGATTAGTGTATTGCATCCAATGAGGAGTACTTTGAAGGTGACTGAAGTTTAAACATGTAAGAATAAAAACAACACATTTTTTATAAAGAATTTTTTAGGGGAGTTCCCACCTCATAAAATGTATTCTTTTCCAGAATGCATTGTTTTCCCCAGTCTAATTAGTACACAACTGTTGCAAAGACCTCTTCTAATGTCCTTAACCTTTTGAGTAGGGTGTGGAACCCAGGCTTACCTATACAAAGACACATTATGAAGAAACTACATCAACCAATGCCATTTAATTGTGAACTCTGATTGTAACCTAGAGGGTTGTTCTTAAAAAGTAGGTTTCAAGCCCTGGCTGGCGTCGCTCAGTGGATTGAGTGCAAGCTGCGAACCAAAGCATCTCAGGTTCAATTCTGAGTCCAGACACATACCTGGGTTGCAGGCCACGCCCCCCAGCAACCGCACGTTGATGTTTCTCTCTCTCTTCCTCCCTTCCCTCTCTGAAAATAAATAGATAAAATCTTTTTTAAAAAAAGTAGGTTTCAATGCCCGACCTAGGCACAATGAATCAGATTCTTCTGGAAATCAAAGTTTTAATAAACGTTTCAATACACATCCTGCTTGATCTTTGACCCGTAAGTCTTTCTCTGATTTAATTGGCTTATGAAGGAGACAATTGATTTTTTAAAATATTTTTCCAGGTGCTTTTAAAAATTGCAAGCTCTGGCAAGAGGAATGTTTCTCTTTAGAATAGAAAGATTTCAGGTAGAATAATGTTTAAAGCACAAAAATTTTCTAAATCTGTTGAGCCAGTCAATTCATTAAAGCTTAATTGTTTGGGGGTATAAAGAAGAAAGGAACAGCCTGCCTGCTTTCACGTAACATGAAGCTGAAGGAAGAGATCTGTGGACAACTAACAGGTAACAAAATGAAAATAAATTGAAGAAATGGGAAATACACATTTTCCCTGTGTTCATGGAGGGAAGCATTTATCTTTTAAAAGGGGTGATAGCACATTAGGCCATTACAAATATAAAGCTCTAGGGATAAAAGCTTAAGACAAAGAAACAGTAGTGATATTCTAATTTTTAATAGATTTTTCCATGGATCTGTTGATTATTCACTGTAATGACTTCAATTTTTGTACATTTTATTTTACTGATCACACAGCTTCACTCACATTCCTCTGTAAGACTAACAGCAGGGAGCTTAAATTAGGAGGCTGCTTCAATTTTTATGATGATGTGAATGGTAAGTTCTTCAACAACCTCAGGTTTCAAGACTGTAAGTTTTTAAGTCCTGGCATTTGACTGGTTTCATCTGCTTGCTTCTCAATTGATACCTAGTTTAGATTGGTATCTGGCTGAGTTGGGGCACGTTTGATCTTAGAATAAGGGTCCAATAATAAATAAATATCCCATGGAGCCTTTTAGGTTTTATCTAGGTGAAAAATATCTTTTATACTGAGGATTCTTTGATGTATGTCTTTTGATGTGTCAAATACTCAGAACAGGAGAAAGTCTTAACAAATCAGCCAGTCCAATTTGGGCTTTGCAGAGGTGAAGAGTTAAATGACTTTTTGGCAACTAGGAACTACATACACATGCAAATCAAGATTCTAGATTTTTCCTCTATTATATTCTAAAATCACATAAATCAACTACTAAACAATTGGTTTTAGATTTGTTATAATGTTGTCGTTTTTCCGTATCATATAGCTCACTTTTATACATTTTATGATGGCTAAAACAGTAATCACTTTTAATTTTTTTACCTGTACTTTACACATTTAAAAAATTAATGACAAAATAATAATGAATATACATATAGTCTGGTGTGTACCAGGCATGGATATGCAACTGTAAAGAATACAGAGGTATGGTCTAGTGAGGGCTGTTAATGTCTATATTAGGAAAAGGACATAGACAAGGCTTCTGTTTAACCCTGAGGGGACAGGTAAGTCTGGACAAGTAATAATAAATAAAGATAAAATGGTGGCCATATTGAATATTGAAATGGGAATGTAAGGAAGGGTTCAAGGTGATGGCTTGTTACATTGTTAATGTAATATGGCTGAGACTATGCTGAATAACAGAAATCTTTACCATCTCATCAGTAAAATAAATCAATTCTCAGCCTATGGCAAGTAGTTTTCTCCCCAACAAAGGGAAATGAAGTACTGATACAAGTTCTAATTTTATAGGACAGCAGGGATGGCAGGGACTTTGTACAAGAGAAGTTAATTCCTTCCCCAGAAGACAATGATAATGCACACTAATAATTATATTATAAGAACCAAAATAGCATAAGTGGCAACTCACATCATAGAGTGCCTATTAGGTACCGGTAATGGAGAGGCACTTTATATAAATTATCTCTTTTAATTTTCACAAGAACCTTATGAGACAGCTATCATTATTTGTTAGTTTGGTTCGTGAAGAGCTGAGGCTTAAATATGTTAACTCTCTTATCTGATAACTCAGATGATAAGAAGTGAAACCGAAATTCAAATCCAGTTGACTGCACAGCCGAAGCTTCTATCCACTGTGCTATATACTTTAAAAAAAAATTATATAGATTTGATGTAAAACATGTGTGTTACTAATTTTGGACCCTCTAGCTTTTCTATAAAAGTATTATAAAAGAATTAAAGATGATTGTCCAGAACCCTTGCATATGAAATTTCTATGAAACATGAAATGATGTATTTGTTTCCTAGGGTTACTATAACAAATTACCACAAACTAAGTGGCTTAAAACAAGAGGAATTTATACTTTTACATATATGGAGGCTGGAAGTCCAAAATCACGCTCTTAGCAGTGCCATGGTCCCCTGAAGTTTCCAGGGAAGAATCCTAACTTCTGGTGGCTTCCAGGGATCCTTGGTGCTCCTTGGCATGTATCTATCTATCTGCCTCACTCCAGTCCCTGCCTCTGTCTTTACATGACCTTCTTCTCTCTGTCTTTTATCTCCTTTCTTCTTTTATAAAGATACCACTTTTCAGATTTAGGGCTCACCCAATAATTCCAGCTGTTACTACTTTTATTTTTATATCAGACACTATCTTCATGAGCTTCTGCTTGTGGACAAAGTAGCTATTAGGGGGGAAATTATTTTATGACTCATAGTAGGTTGACTAGTCTCCCCTAAAACTTAAGTCTATCTAGGACCTCAGAATGCGACCTTATTTGTAGATAGGGTCTTTGCAGACATAAAAGAAGCATTATGGAATTATCGCCTCTGAAATGGAGTTATTATTTGTTTATTTTAGGTATTTGGATAGCGATAGCGTCTTTTGCTTTGAGACATTTTTAGGGTGACTTGGGCTGTCTTAAATGGCAGTATAAAAACATGCTAAGATTCTTTAAAATATTCAAAATATACAATTGCAGTGTTAGAAGATTGAGAAGACCATGCAAATAAAGAATGAGAGGGTTTTATAATAATAGGCTATTATTTTAAAAATAATAGGTTGAGAGGGTTTAAGATTGTAAGGTCTTCCGAATAGAGGAAGGGGACCATGACTTGAATGCCAGGTTTATATCAATGTTTTCATTAGTTTGTAACTGAAGCTTAGTACAGTATTTCTTTAATACATTTTGGCTATCAATGTTGGCAACAAACCTACAATTAATCATCTCTGAATTTGGGCAATAAATCATAGAAGTGTTAGTAGTACCTGTCATTTGTCAACTATATAACCAACATATTTTTATACAACTGTTGTAGCAGTCATAGATAACTCACCAAAACATTCATGTTCATCCCTACTTCAAATTTAACAGCTATTTTGAGACTTAAGGCTAGATCTCATTTTTTAATGTACTCATTAAAACTGGTTTTTTGTACTCATACAAAAATTTAGATTGTTTTACATCACAAATGTGTTTTAAGTATTTGATTAACTGAGCCTCCCCGGTGAAATATATACAGGATCCAGCACAACTAATATCCCTCTTTTATTGCAAAATCTTTTATTACAAAACCATAAACATGTAATTCTATAACATAACAATATCACTGTCAAGTACATCATATGACATTATAGGTGAAATGTTCAAATTAAAACAATAAATTATTACACCCATATTATTACCTTACCAACCACACTCAAGTAAACCTTCCTTCTGCCTGACCCTGTATATATATCACTCAGAATTTTCAGGATAAGGTTAAAACAGTTATAGAAAGTGAAATTTTAAAGAATTGGAAATCATTAGTTGACTTTTAGAAATGTCTAATTATATCTTTGTTTATATTTCTGGTTTCAATTTATTTCCATAGGCATATAGTGAATGCTTATTTTCATTATGTATGGTAGCCCTTGCAAGATGCCAAAAAGGATACAAATATGGATAAAGCACAGTGTTCTTTGCCCTAATTGGAAGTGGGCAAATACTAACAAAAGCTTAATGCATACTCAACCGAAGTAGGACACACAATTTTTTTTAAATGAATGTGTTAACAAAAGAATATGTGAGATTACTGGGTAGTGTTTTCAGATAGAGAATATATTGTGAGCATATCACTGACATTTTGGAAAGTTAGGAGACTTTGGCGACAGCTTGGTCTATGTGTTTGACAGCACCTTGGAGAAACCTGTTAGAAAGGTAGCTCAACAATATCTAGGGGGACTTGAATGCAAAAACAAGAACATCATCCTGAATTTGGTAAATATTGAAGAGTTGGAAAGTATTTGAACAGGTTATTGTAAGAGTTATAGTTTAGAAAGATTAATCTGAGTGCAAGATAATGCCTTGTGAAGAAAGAAGGCAGTAGACCAGTGTGAGAGCAGTTATAATGACAAAGTGAAAAGGTTATAAAGGCCTGCGTTAAGGCAATATAATTGAGAATGAACAAAACATGAAGGACGCTCAGAATGTAGAATCTTTGTGATTTTTGTAAGTGATTAGATACTGGAAGTGCAGAAGGAGGAATCAAATCTGTGTGACTTGTGCTGTTAATAAGCATTTCAAAGGAAAGATGACAAATTCTATTGTGGACATGGTAGGTTTATGGTGTAGGTAGCCTTGGGCAAGATATCCAAATGGAGAAGTCAAGCAGTCAGTTAGAGAGCAAGGTCTGAGTTTGGAAAAGGAGATGAGGTTAAGGAAGAGAGAAGCAGAAGTCCAAAGACGTATACTTTGAATTAATAACGAAAAGAATCAGGCTTTCAACCTGATTAAAGTGTTGTAGAGTCTTGTTTTTTTCCCCCATTTTCTGTGATTTCTAGTCATATATTTGTGATCCCTTCACAGCTTGTATTTGGTTTAATAAGGACTAGCATTGCATTATTTCCAGTACAACCAGAGTTAGGAAGTATCCTGAGCAGAAAATCTCTGGCTGGGCATTTTCCAGTCCAATTTGTGAACCAAGAAGTTCTGATCTGCTTTCTAAACCTTAGGTGCTCATCCTAGCAAGTTGAGATAGATATACTGCCCGTTAATCTTCATACTCAACTCAGCTGTTCTTTCTTCCTTACAGCAAAATGATTTAGGGTAGTAATATGAAAGGAAATGAACTAACATGATATAAAAAATGGTGCATAACTTGGAACGTTAACTAAGTTCGAAGTTGCTGCTGATTACTTTCCTATCTCATTCTTTATTTGCAAATGCCACTGACTCATGGCCACTGAGTTCTCATTATATTATTGCATCATTAATCATTATAGGAATCCCAATACAGCTCTAGAATAAATACAGGCCTGCTTTATCTTTCATTTGTGTCTTGCAATGTCCCTCCTTTCCTTCATTATCATATTGGAGCTTGCATTTAAATAGCCACTTGTTTTTGAAATATTTTCAAAGTGTTTTGTGGTCACTGATGTGAGGCTCTTTGAAGAGAAAAGCAACAAATGCTTGGCATTGTGTTAGGAGGTAAATTTAGAGGTAGCAGTAAAAAACCTCATATCCGTGTGAATGGGGAAGATTTAGTATGAAATCATGGTTGTGTTTAACAAGACGGTGAAAGTGCGATACGTCAATGGGAAATGAAATTTAGTATTAAATGATGTCTTCTGGCCACATGTGCACTTTAAATATAAGGAAATCAGTGCTTTACAAATCTGACCCAACAAAAAGCAAATACGTTACCATGGACAATATTCAGTCAACAAATATTTATTGAGAGCGTGTATGTATTGGGTACTACATTAGGTACTTGTGATATATCGCAAACAAAACAGGCAAAGATCATTTTTATTATGGAAAGGCGGACACTAAACTATAAACAAAGTGAATAAATATGCTATATATGAAAGGGCAATAAATACCTTAAGGGGAAATGTATAGCAGGGTAACGGGGAGTCCATCATGCAGTGATGGCAGAAAAGTTGTAATTTTAAATGAGTTAATCAGGGTAGGTCTCATAGAGAAGATGAGATCTGATGACAAACTAAAAAGAGAGGAGTTAGCTCTGTAAACAGGGTAGTTACCATTGGGGGTTGGTACAGCATGTCAGGAAGTGAATAACCAATGAAAAGTGCCAGTACAAAGTCCCATTCATTGTGAATTCCATCTTCTATTAATAATCTTTACCTCCACGCAGAGAATAGTCTCCATTCAGCTAAACAACTTTAATAGAAGAATTTCCTATATTTAAGCTCTTTTACTTTAGAACAGTAGCTGATAAACAATACCCATGAACTAATTCTGACCCACTGTCTATTTTTGTAAATAAAGCTTTATTGGCACACAGCCATCCGTGCTCATTTGTTTACCTATTGTCTGCTGCTTTCATGCTACTATAGCAGGGTTGAGTAGGAACACAAAAACTTTTGGCCTACAAAGCCTAAAACATTTACTAATTCTAAAAAAGTTTTTCAACTCCTATTCTAGGGTACTCTAAATATCATGAAATTAATTAATCAAAACCACTTTTAGATCTTTGAGGACAAAAAGTATGTCTTAAGTAAGACATCATAGATTTTTTTAACAATATTCAAGGACTTTCTTCATTAATATGTGTGACTTTGAAGAACTTACTTAACTTTCTCAATCCTGGTTTTGATTTTTAGTACATACTTCATAGAGTCAAAGGAATTAAATGAGATGGTGCATTTAGTATGCCAGTACAGAGATCATTTGAATCATGTAATAAAACTCTTGAATCTCAGTACAATTCAACTAAAGGTATTTGTTTTATATTACTGCTATGGAAAATTACCACAGAACTAATGATTTAAAGCAATATCCTTGTGATTATATTGGACCCACCAGGATTACACAGTATAACTCATTATTTAAAGATCAACTGATTAGCAGCCTCTACTCCATCTGCTGACTTGATTCTACTTTGCCATATAACCTGATAGGTCCTTAGGTTCTGGAGCTTAGGACCTAGATGTCTTCAGAAGACCTTTATTTTGCCCATAATACTAAAGTCCACAAAGTTTCTTGCCTAAGGCCATCCATGTAGTCCCATGTAGAATCAAGACTAGAACCTATGTTTCCTGATGTTTACTAAATGTTGAATGAACTTTCAATTTTTGCATCCTGCTTTCAGTAGCAAAAGGCATTTGCTTAATTTGACTTAAGGCACTGAAGCCATGCTACATCGTTACAGGGTATTTTTTTTTTTTTTAAAAAGATTATTTTAAGGCTGTCATCCATCAGGACCTGGTTAATGTCTACAGAGATGGTACAGTCAAAAAAAGAAAGATGTTTACAAGTGCTGTAAGATTTCTATTATAAGCTGTGACTTAAATAAGCTTTCTTTATTAAGTTCTAAACAAGGGTTAGGTGAGACAGCACAGGACATAGAATCAAGGTGAAAGAAACGAAACTGTATCTCTTCTGAACACTTACAAATGTTTACCTCCAAAACAGTGGGTATCTTCAAAGTGGCAGCAGAGGCTGCCAGTTGCCTGCCCTCCATGTCCATTTTCTTATTATATAGCAATATGCATCCCACCTGAGCACATGACTGCTCATCCACACTAGAGTATAGTCTCCTGGGCACCTACGTGTGGCCATGTAACTAGGTTTTGTCCAAGAGGATATGAGCAAAAGAAGTGTGCAACTTTGAGTCATGGCCCTAAAAGAAAGACTTCTCCCCTTCCCTTTTACCTTTTACATTGGTTCTACTACAAGTCTGGGTAAGCAGGATCATTAAACCACAATCTGTGTACCATGTGTCAAAGAAGGCGAAGACTAAAAGATAAAAGAAAGCTGCATGCTTGATCTCTTTTACTGTGTCTGACAGCCTTGAATCACTATGGAAGATAAAAACAAACTTTCATATTATATCAGCCATTTCATTCTTGGATCTCTTATTATAGAGGCCAGGTCAGCATCCTCACTAATGCTAGGCTAATCCATCCCCTTGGTAACTATAACTGGTTCCTCAAATACAATTCTAAGTTCGTATCATCGACAAATCAATGTTCATGTCTAGAAAGTAGAAAGTCAGTTAAAATGAATACCAGCATGTAAAGACGAACAAACAAACAAACAAACATTGTTGCTTGGAAGTATTAGATTCTTTTGGTGATGAGCAGCTTTCTAAAGGAAAGAGCCCCTTGCTATTGATTGTATTTGAAAAGGAAGAGGAAAAAAAGATATAAAGGTTTTGTGAACATTTCATCGTTTTTAGTTTTATAATTAGCTCTAAAAGCTACAGAAGTGGGCCAGATAGAGGAATTAAGAGGGATTCATAATTTCAGACAGATTTGCAGTTTGGAGCACATCCCTGCCATTGCTGAAAATTCGGTCAGAGAAGAATGTGCTCACGTGGTCTTAGTTGCCGTAGACCTACTGAACTCCGTAGGAAAATAATGTAAGAGGTATACTCATGCTTTAATGGGTAGCATATTGCCCTGGTTAAGGCTTCTGGGCTAGTTCTGGATTCAGGAAGTCCTGGCTCTCAGTCCCAGCTTCCCCACCAGTCTGAGGTGCTTTACCTCTGAACCCGTTTCTTAATCTGTCAAATGTAAAAACTATTGGTTAGAACTGGTATTCATATCAGCAGTTTGAACATGTGTTTATTCACTGAAATCCAAATTTGACCCTCTGTCAGACTACCTGAGGAACTTCAAAATAAATTCAGATTCCTCTCTAAGAAGCTTTGATTTAGTAAGTCTGGGTTAGGCTCCCTGAATTTATATTTTTCCAAATTCAAGATTTGAGAAGTTATTGTAATCCCCTTCACTCCATCTAGGATTTGGTAGCCTCTTGTTTAAATACCAACCCAGATAGTGCTTCACATCAGTAATAATAATAATAATAATAATAATAATAATAATAATGGCATGCATTGCATTTTATGCAACACTTAGACCATTCTTTTCTTTCATGAATACTCTTGAAGTTTATATCATCCTCATTTTGCAAAGATTATTATAATTATTCTTTACTTATTTGCTAAAATAAATCTTTTACATATTTGGTATTTTTAAAGATATATGTAATATTTAAAATAGATTTAAAAAATAAGCAATCCCACTTGGGAATATTTAATTTTTTCATTAAAAAAGCTTTTTTCACTGATAAGAACTCTGAAATGTTAAGAAACCTAATTTTGTGTTTACTGCTCGTCAGGAGTCCTTTAAGTCAGGGTGGATTCCTTACACTTCCAGCCTGAACACTAAGAAAGAGTATGAAAGTGAACATTCAGTGTGAGTTGGAAATGTGGAAGAAACCAGAGCTCTTTCTGAACTCAAATCAGCAAAATCACAGAGGGTTCATGTGTTGGCTGTGCCACAGCAAGTCTGTTTCAGAGTATTCTTATCATTTCTATTTTAAAGAGAAAGTCAAATTCTAAAGAGGCATTTAGAATAAACAGAATGAGAGATCTTTTTCAGGGTAATTTGAAACCTCATGACGAGTGAAAGAGAAGCGGCATATTGTTCTTAAGGTTTCAGGACCAAAGAATGTATTTCCCAAATTGTAAACGTCTTTTTTAAAAATTGTCATACATTTTTAAAATGTGTATCCTTAAAAACCCTGTATTGATAAGTCAACAAGTGGAAACTGTAGTAATTTTAAATGGTGCATTGTAAAGCACTGTGGTGTCACATATCCAACCTACTCACAACTAATCCCAGTCCTCAATCCAGGTAGTCTCAGACCCCCATAAATTAATCCATAATTACTGTTAGTCATGGCTGCCAGGAGCAGGTTTGGACATCTGCATATCTAGCAATTTAAAAGACTGAATCCTAGAGGTCACTCTACTACTTCAAAAGGCCTTTGTTCAGCCAAAATACCTTTAGGACTTCTTTACTCTAGGACAGTATTAGCTAGGATTTTCAAGAAAAGCAGAATGAATAGGAAAAAATTATACATATATAATGAGAATTAGCTCGTGCAATTACAGAGGCTGAGAAATGCCACAATATGCTGTCTGCTAGCTGCAGACCAAGGAAAGCATAACTCAGCCCATGGTCAAAGGGCTAAGAATTAGGAGCTCCAATGTCTAAGGCAAGGAGAACATTGAATTTCCCAGTTTAAAAGGAGAGAGAGAATTTGTTCCTTCTCTACCCATTTCTTCCATTTGGGGCCCTCAAGGGATTGGATAATGCCCACCAGCCTTTGTGAGGGTGCGAGGGCACTTCCTAACTCAGTCTGGTGATTCAAATGCTAATCTTTCCTAAAAGCACGCTCATTGACACACCCAGAAATAAAGTTTTCCAGCTATCTGGGCATTTCTTAGCTCAGTGAAGTTAACAAATACAACCATCTGTCACAAATACAAAATTCCACAAATCTGGTTGGCCATGTTCAACTAATCTATAGATGTTTCTGCAATTTCTGCTTCTTAGCCACTAGCCCCAACCCCTTCCCACCTACTCTACCTTCTAATATGCAATTAACTGCATGATTTTCACCTTGACAGGAAACTTGCTGGATCTGAATCTCTCAGTAATTCAACTCTCTTGTTCCTGCCCTTAGGGAGTCCAGGCTCTATAGATAGCTTGATCACCAATAAGCTTTTGCTGGTTGCTTGTTTTTAATCCAAGGTCTTGCTGGTCTCCAGTCAGTGTAGTTAATTCTTTAGGCTTCATTCTGCCCATCTTCCTGCCCACCTTATCTTGATCAAATTAGGTAGCGTGATCTTGGTCTTTCTTTTGTTCTCCCTTCTTTATAGATGTACAAAGGCTTGAATGCAAAATCTAGGTGAACAGATTTGGCTAAAGGAAAGTTCTAATCCAGTTTACACTCTAAATGAATTCTTTCTGAACTCCTGGAATGTTGGTATTTGACGAAAGGTTATTTTTCAACCACTTATGTGCAGTTAAAGCTGAGAATTCAATATTACTCTTGGTATTAAAATATAAAGAAAACCCACAATTTTATGAATTTCCTGGGTCATATAACTTTGCACCTAGCTTAACAATGTAATATAGCTAGCACATTAAATTGCAAAGCTGCTGGTTCTTTTTAGTTTTCTTGTGAAAATTAGGTACTCTAACCTAGCCAACCATAAGTTGACTCTTTCTCCGATGCTCAGAAAGGTTTATTGACATTGAATAGGCCCAAGGGTGAAACTAAATGAACATTAAAGAGGAGATAAAATTTCTGAATGGGATGTGTGGTCTTGACTAAGTCTGTCAATTGCATCATCTGTACAATGAGTTTATTGACTTGAAAAATAATTTATTAATCTGAAGCTCAGGGAGTCCCAAAGAAGTTGTACCTGAGGGAGCACACACCAAGGCACATCATAATTACATTACCCAAGATTAAAGATAAGGAGAGAATCTTAAAAGGAGCAACAGAAAAGGAGACAGTTACCTATAATGTATTCCCATAAGACTATCAGCTGATTTCTCAAAAGAACCCTTGCAGGCAAGAAGGGGCTGGAAAGAAGTATTCCAACTCATGAAAGGCAAGGACCTATATCCAAGATGACTCTATCCAGCAAAGCTATCATTTAGAATGGAAGGAAAGATAAAGTGCTTCCCAGACAAGGTAAAAAAGGAATTCATCTTCACCAAGCCCTTCTTGTATAAAATGTTAAAGGGACTTATCTAAGAACAAGATGAAGATCAAAACTATGAACAGTAAAATGACAACAAACAACTATTGGCAACTGAATCTAAAAAAAACAAATACAAAAATAAACTAAGCAAACAACTAGAACAGGAACAGAATCACAGAAATGGAGATCACATGGAGAGTTATCAGTGGGGAGGGGGGAGGGGAAGAATAAGGGAAAAGGTACAGGGAACAAGAAGCATAAATGGTAGATACAAAATAGACAGGGGGAACTTGAGAATAGTATAGGAACTGGAGAAGTCAAAGAACTCATATGTACAACCCATGGACATGAACTAACGGGGAGAAAATGCTGGATGGAGGGGGGCTGCAGGATGGAGGGGGAGAAAGGGGAGAAAAAATGGGATCATAGTAATAGCATAATCAGTAAAATATAGTTGAAAAACCTTATTAATCTGAAAGCAAGATTCTAGGTAAAAATAAAAATTGATAGGAAAACTAGCACTTGTGACAATACTGTGAAAATGTATACAATGAATGATGAATAAAATATTTTATCTTTAGAAATGTGTTTTTTAAAGAATCTTACCCTATAATAAAGGATACATCATTGAAACAGTGGCCTCTTCTCTCTTGTATATTAAGGAGTAGAAAATAGAAGAAAATATGTGAATTTGTGAATATTTTTGTAAAGATCCCCATTGAGATAATTCCTCTCCCTTTTCCATTTTTTTCCTTCAGTTTCTGGACGTGATTCCACAGTTTCCAGCTAATTTCCTTGGTTTTGTACTGCTACTGATTCTGAATGATTGACAGATAGGCCTGGAACATTAGAAAGGAGAGACTCAATTTACATTGGGAAGGGGATTAAAAAACAGACTGGATTGTGAAAATTTTGAAAAAAAAGGAGGAAAACAAAGGGAAGATCTACCCAGGGTGGGGTTTGGGATACCGTGTGATCAGGAGCGGACTCTGCAAAAGCTGAAAAAAGAGGCTGCAAGCTGACTCTGCGTGAGAGCTGCTGAGAGGAGAGCAGAGGATTTTGTAAAATGTGTCTATAAATTATAAGCCTTCTCTCCTTGGATTTGCCTGAGACACTTCAGTAAAGATTTAAATTATTTTTTTATCTATGATTAAATTTGATTTCCAGATTGTATTTCTTTATAACATGACTGGGCCTACATAATAGTCCAGATGTCATTCAGACATACTTATAAAAATTCTGCTTTGTTTTTGAATGAATTCAGGACATGTTTTATTACTTTCAACCAGGGAACCCTACTTAATACAGTGGTGGTCTACCAAGGCCCAGCAGATAATGCTTTATGCAGATGAAAGGGAGAATACTACGTACATTTATTGACAATATGTTGTTACCATAATAATTGTTGAGAAGTAATAGAGATAGTTCCAGGCTTCTTCTGTCATATAATATTAGAATAGCTAAATCTGGACAGGTCTATAGGAATTATCCAGTTCAATCTCAGAGGTCAAAAAAAGATTTATCCCCAAGGTTGTTCCACAGGTAAGATGAGAAGTGAAGGAGGTTGGTGCCCAGTCTCCATCTTTTTCCAATTTGTTATACTGTGTCATCTTTCCCTTGCCTGAAACATTAAAATTTGTGATTATCTTGGATTTACACTAAGACATATGCTCAGGAATATTGGAAAGGTAAAGTGATCCTTTTCAGAAACATTTCAGACAATTTGTTTTGTTTTTGTTTTTGTCATCCAATAGATATATGTCTTTTTTAAAAATTATTTTATTGTTGTTCAAGTACAGTTGCCTACATTTACCCCCACCACTCGCCCCACCCCAGCCATCCCCACCTCCCTACCCTGCTTCCACCCCCCACCTTGGTTTTGTCCATGTGTCCTTTATAGTTGTTTGTGAAAACCTTTCCTCACTTCCCTCTATTATCCCCTCCCACCTCCCCTCTGGTTATTGTCAAACTGTTCTTAATTTCAATGTCTCTGGTTATATTTTGCTTGCTTGTTTGTTTTATTGATTAGGTTCCACTTAAAGGTGAGATCATATGGTATTTGTCCCTCACCACCAGGCTTATTTCACTTAGCATAATGCTCTCCAGATCCATCCATGCTGTCACAAAGGGTAGGAGTTCCTTCTTTCTTTCTGCTGAGTGGTATTCCATTGTGTAAATATACCATGTTTTCTGATCCATTCATTTCCTGATGGGCACTTAGGTTGCTTCCAGCTATTGGATTGAAAGAAATGTACTGAAGCCACTATATGCTGGAGGAAGTGCCACTTAGTACCTGGTTTCAGGTTGTGGCATCGTTTTCAGAGATGACCAGCAACAAGGGCTGCTTCATGCCTTTCAAGAGCCACTGGCTGCTTCAGGTTAGTAACTATTGATTGAAGTTCTAAAATTTTCCAAGAAAACTGGATATTGTAATAAATATAAAAATTGAAATCTTCTGCACAGCTCATTAAGTATATTCCCAGTAATTATGCTGTTAGATAAATAATTGCTTGAAAGTAGAATTCCCCCTCAGAAGAGCAAAAAGTATTATTTTCCCTGAATTCTCCTTGGACAGGTTGAAATCTTGAAACTTATACAGTAAGGGCTTATAAGCCTAAAGGACGGAGGCGTGAAGTATCCCATGTCTTTGGTCCCTATTCTAGATTTCCAACAGTCCCAGTTAGAATTATCCCTTCAGCAGAACACTTGCAGACTTTGGGATGTGGCGATCATAGTAAGAACACCCATGACCCATTTAATCCCAAAGTAAACCGATATTGAAGGATAGAACAAGGAATGGCACTTTCACAAATGTGGCCTTCTTTTTCTCACTTGTCCCCCAAACTGAAAGAATTTTTTCTCAAAGATCTCTGGAAATATGGGATATAAAAAGCATGGACTTTCTCTCACTTTCTATTCATTACTAACTTTTAGTAGGTAAAACATGGGTTTAAAAGTATGCTTTGTTAGATTTCATTATATTTGGCAACCATTATAAGAATACTCAGCTCCTGAACAAATTATGGATGGTTACAATAGTGGCCGAGTCAAAAGTCTTGTGTGAAAAATACAGGAACTCTGGGAAATACATTAAGCATAATGACTCAGTCTTGAACAAAAAGTTTAGCATGTTCAGTGCATAAAATACTACATTGTGTCCCAGGTGGGCTGCTAAAGACAAGTTCTTTAAGACTATATGATCTAGGTGGGGACCATCAACCCACATCAAGATACATGCATGCGTAAAGGGGAGAAAACTGTACTTGAACAATCATTAAAATAAAAAAAAAAAGATACATGCATGCAACCCAAGAATATAATCTGGTGTTTATGAGCAGAGAAGTAATCATAGAATTGGATTGATCTTTGAAGAATTTCTAGAGGTGATCAGCTAGAAGAATACAGTTGTCCCTTTGTATCCACCTGGCATTGGTTCCAGGCCCCCCCACGCCCCACAGATACCAAAATACATGGATGCTCAAGTCCTTTATATAAAATGACACAATATTTACATATAACCTATGCAATTCTCCTGTATACTTTACATTATCTCTAGATTAGTTATAATACCTAATGTAATATACTGCTTTGTAAATAGTTATTTACTTATACTCTGCAGACATAACCATAGTAGACCTAGCTTCATAATACACACCAGCAATGACATAACATTATTTTTTTGAATATTTTGATTTGTGGTTGGTTGAATCTG
Organism: Tonatia bakeri; assembly: GCA_004024845.1. Classification (NCBI taxonomy): domain Eukaryota; kingdom Metazoa; phylum Chordata; class Mammalia; order Chiroptera; family Phyllostomidae; genus Tonatia; species Tonatia bakeri. Next base: position 183,112 of record PVIA01001798.1, read on the forward strand.
CAGATTTGGAAACTGCAGATGTGCAGGGCTGACTGTCCATGACAGAACCTCCACAAATGTGAGAGCTTTTGCAAGAAGACCAGCTCCAACAGGTAACCTCCAGAGCATTTCTCCAGAACAACACAGAAACTTTGAGGTTTTGCAGCCTTAGTTCAATCAAGGTACCAGTCAATAACATCCTCTTAGTTTATGCTTTTTTAAAATTTTTTACAATATGTGTAATGAGTTGGCAGGCATGAAATTTAGGGAGACACTATGCTATTTGTAATCCTTCTCTTTCAATAGTCTTAGAAATCACATGGTGAACTGAACTTCTTGCCTTTAGAAATGTGAATACCCTGAGGGCCTAGTCAGTTTCAAGGCTTTTGCAGGAAGCTGCCTTACTTGATTTTCTTTGAAATTAACACAGTCATTAAAATAGCAATGATTATAGCTGCTTGGTGAATTGGCACTAAAAAATGGTGCAGCCTGTGAGCTTTTCTCTAAAATTCACAAGCACATAAACATGTGGACGGAGAGATGTCAACAGAGTTTGGTTGCAGTGGATAAAAGCTGACCAGTTCTTTTTTCTCCTTATGTAGCTTTAGCTGGTTTGTGAACTGGGGTCAAAATACTTTGTTTTAATTAAAAAATGCACACAAGACAAATTTTACCTGCTTTTGTACTGATGTTTGTTAATGTAATAAAAGCCTCAGAATGTGCTATTCCTTCAAATTTGGGGGAAAAAAGGACAATTCCTACAATAACATGGTGTTTTGTTATCACAAAACTGTACCCCTTTTGCATAGGACTTTGAATTCTGAGTAGAGATTGTTTTCTTACACTGGATATGATACTTCTTCCATAGAAAACTAAGGAATGTTATCTTAAGTATAGCCTTATTATTTCCCACACTTCCTACACAACAGGACAAAAATACTGTAGGGTTAGAATTCCAAATTCAATTCTCATGCTATTTTTGTCGGTAACCACAAAATGGTGTGTGTGGGGAGGAGGGTGAGGTGGCACAGAAATTATTCACATACAGGAACTGTGGGCAAGTGATTTCACTGGGAGTTGGGGTAGAGGACAGGGCAGAAGGCGTTGAGGGATTTCACCGGTGCATTTGAATGTCACTAGGTCAGTCAGGGGAGAGCAAGAAGAGGCACTTTGGACAGGGACCAGCCTTATCACACTGGTATACCTGGGCCACTGGGCCAGTGCTTGTACTCATTGTGGGAATGTTAAGGTATCAGGAAATGATGAAGTTTAAAAACTTAAAAGGCATGATCATAGTGAATTCATATATTAAAACTCAGCAGAGAAAGCTTTAAACTCAATGCCAATGTCATCACTTTAAGGATTCTCAAACCAGATACAAATCATCAAATGTTTACTTGGCTAGTTCACTTGTGCTGTGTAACAGGGAAGCGTTCTTTGTTAAGTTACTTTCAGCTCAGCATTGTGATTGGTTGAATATAAATCAGGCAAAGAAATTAGTCTGAAAAAGATATAGTAGTCTGATAAATCTCTTTGATCCAAACATCTGGAGATTCATATGGCTGGTGGTCTCGCATCCCTTTCCCTTGGCACTGCTGTCAGAACTATTTCATCATTACTTCCTTTTCCCCATAATTTTCAGTGATCAAATGCCAGTAGCTATTCTTGTATCTTATCCTTATGTCAACTTTCCTAATTTCAAAACATTTTCACAGCACAATATGGTTTCCAAGTTTGTGCCCTTAAATTCTTGTTCTTGTGTGGGTATCATGGAAATATGCATATGCTGGAATTTTATGCAAAGGCAGCATATGATTGGTGGCCATTACTGTGCCTATTTACAGAAAAAATTAAAAATAGTTCATTTGAATGCATAAAAGTAAAATTTTATTTATTTATTTGTATTCATTGAATCTATTGGGATGACATTGGTTAATAAAATTATATAGGTTTCAGGTGTACAATTCTATAATATATCATCTGCACATTGTATTGTGTGTTCACCACTCCACATCAAATCTCCATTCATTACTGTTTATCCCCCTTTACCCTCTTCTGCCTCCCACCCCTGATTTCCCTCTGGTTATCACCATACTGTTTGTGTCCATGAGGGTTTTTTTGTTTGTTTGTTTGCTTAATCCCTTTACCTTTATCATCCAGGCCCCCAATCCCTCAACCCCCCTCCCCTCTGACAGCTATCAGTTGTTCTCTGTATCTATGAGTCTGTTCTATTTTGTTAGTTTTATTTTGTTCTTTAGATTCTGAATATCTGTGAAATCGTATTGTGCTTGTCATTCTCTGACTGGCTTATTTTACTTAGCATAATGCTTTCCAGGGCCATCAATGCTGACATAAAAGGTAAGGTTTCCTTATTTTGTACAGCTGCCTAGTATTCCATTGTGAAAATGTACCACAGTTTTTTATCTACTCATCTACTAACAGACACTTGGGCTGCTCCTGAGACTTGGCTATTATAAATAACTATGCAATGAACAGAGGGGTGCATATATTATTTTGGATCAGTGTTTCAGGTTTCTTTGGATATATTCCCAGAAGTCTAATTGCTGAGTCATAAGGCAGTTACATTTTTAATTTTTTGAGGTAACTCCACACTGTTTCTCACAGTGTCTGCACCAGTCTGCATTCCCTCCAGCAGTGCATTTGGGTTCCCTTTTCTTCACATCTTTGCCAACACTTATTTGTTGATTTATTGATGATAGCCATTCTGACAGGTGTGAGGTGATAGCTCCGTGTGGTTTTAATTTGCATCTCTCTGATGATTAGTGATAGCCAAGATCTGGAAGCAGCCCAAGTGCCCATCAGTAGATGAGTAGCTTAAAAAAAACCCTAAAAACTATGGTACATTTACACAAAGAAATACTACTGGGCTGCAAAATAAAGAAGGAAACCGTACCGTTTGTAATAGCAACGATGGACCTGGAGTGTCTTATCCTAAGTGAAATAAGCCAGTCTGAGAAAGACAAGTACCATATGATTTCACTGATATGTAAAATCTAATGAACAAAATAAATTAACAAAATAGAAACAGTCTCATAGATACAGACTGACAGCTGTCAGAAGAGTAGGGGTTTGGGAGGCTTGATGAAAAAAGTGAAGGAATTAAGCAAAAAAAAAAAGAAAAGAAAAGAAAAAAGCCACTCATGAACACAGACAGCAGTGTAGTGGTTACCAAAGGGAAAATGGGGGTGGAGTGGAGGAGGTAGAAGGTGGTAAAAGGGATCAATGGTGATGGAAGGAAACTTGACTCTGGGTGGTGAACACACAATACAATGTACAAATGTATTATGGAGTTTTATACCTGAAACCTATATAATTTTATTAACCAATGTCACCCTAAAGAACTCAAATAAAATTTTACAGAACATTTCTGAAAAATAAGTGTATTTTGTTGCATTCCACTGAATTTTTGTAGGTGTTTGTTAGGCAGCAATATTGGGGCAGTAGAGGGCATCCAATTTACTACATTAAACCAACAAAGGGTATTTTGTATATTAAGATGTTGGGCAAGAACTGTTACCTAGTCTCTAAAATTCTAAGTGTCTAGTTATTTATATTTATAATTATTCAAGTCCTCAGATATAATTATATGCATATGTGTGTGAAGCAGCTGAACAAAGACATAAAACCATGGAGGCTAGTGTGTATGTGTGTGTGTGTTTAAAATTCTTCACTGTATAGGACCTACATCAGATACCTCCTTGTAAATAAATATAGTACAAAGAAAGAAATTTCACTTATTCTTAACCTAAAAGATGTAAGAATAGCTCACCATTAATTTATTGCTTAGATTATATAATAATGTCATTTGAGATAGGACAGTGATGCAAATATTTAAAAATACACACATTAGCTGACATCTGGTAAAATTTCAATTTAATGTGGTTTGGGTAAGGATTCTAGATTCAGGTAATATCCTGATTATTCATTTAAAAATTTTTTATAGCAGAGTGGCAAATAGCTTTAAAGTATTAAAAAATGCAGTCATGTATTAAAACAAAGATTAAAACAAGGCATAAAGGGGGAAAATTAGTCACTTTCTTCTACTGAAATTCTGCATGATGAGAGTGCAGAACGCTTCACACCAAATGTGAATACAAAATGTATGAGTGTCTATACTCAGTAAAGTAACTAAAATAATGCCTTACGTTTATTAATAGAATGCCAGCTGTGTTAAAACAGAGCGGTAGAGGTAGTGGAGCGCAAGTTCATTTTGTCAGGATGTGTGTTTTAAATATACCTGCCATTTTAGCACTGGGGAATAAAAATTAAGGCAGGTCTGTGCTAAAAGCAGTTTAGGTCTATATATTGGCAAACTAATAAACAAACTTAAAACAGACTTGAAAAGTGTTATACTGGCCATCAATGAAGAGCATTAAGAGGAAGATTGCAAAAACCAGGACATGCATAGTAAGGTATCATCCAGAAAAGAGCCCTCAAAATAATAACTGTTAAGAAAAATAGAAGTCTGTGAATAGGTGAGAGACTCTACTTTAAGAGTAATAGAGATAAGAAATGAGAACTTTGATCAAGTACCAAACGCATCATTAGAATTCCTTGCTTATTTTTAGCATCACTTCCTCTGTTCATCCCACGGACCCACCATCTCCTCTGCTCCTCGGGCATTGCTCACGTGACTCTACCGCAGAACTTCCCATAGTGCACTGTGCCTACATATCTTCATGTCTGTCTTCTTCACGAGATGGTGAAATCTCTGGGTGCAATGGTCTTTTATGAACCCACGGTGTACCCTCAGTTCCTTACATAGGACTTGGTTCATATGAAGGTGTTCAGTGAGTGTTTGTTCTGAATGGGTGAGTTCTGGGTAGACAAACAGAAGCGGCACATCTAGGCTCTATCTAGGGTGCCACAGCGCAGCAGAGGGGAAGGGAGGCACGATATGGCTGAGGCACCTCCGGTTACTAACATTTGGGAAAAGGTGGGTTGGTATCCAGGCATGGCAGAAAGCAAATATGAGATAGCAGCACCCAGGAAATACTGGGCCACAATATTACACAATAAGTAACTTCTGCTTAAGAAGTACACAGTGTCAGAGCACCAGCCACCTAGAAGTTAGTGAGGAGATGAGATAAATGATTGTACATGGCTGAAAGGGGTAAGTAAATAGAATGCACTCGAGTAATTTAAAACTTGGGTATAATGATCTCCTTCTATCTAGTTAAAAGTTTTATAAAGAAAATTGATTTCATAGTAAAAGTATTTTAGTAAGTCATCGCCATCATATTCCTGTGACCGAGTATTTAAAGCTTCATGCCATGCCGATTTAGCGTTTTAAACGTACAATGCCATATTGCTCACAGGACTTATTTGGACTCCTTTTGGGAGGACTGTGAGTCGTTAGAAACACAACTTCCCATCTAGGTCTGAGGTCTTCTGTCTTTGGCAGAACGACCTGGATGGGATGCGCAAAGATCTTATCATCCCCCAAATGCCAGCCTTTCATTTCCCAAGCAACTTCAAATAACTTTTGCTTTCAGTGAGAAAGCAAACACTTTTCTTCTTTTGGTTTTAGACACAATCAACATCTGTCCTGTAAGTAAACGTACCTTTCAATTAATTTATCAAATATCTAACCAGACCAGTTTTGAGAATTGCAAAACAAAGAAAACTCTATGAGCTAAAACTTTATAGTAAGCCCATGGGTACATGCCCTCCACTTTGACATCCAACCATTGGTAAAGAGACAATAATAATAATGCCTTTATCAGAGGTTGTGAGAATGGAAGGAAATATTATTAAGAAATTTTACTAAATGCTTGCTGTATGAAAGGCATCAGGTAATGTAAGCTCCATTTTCATTAAACACTTTTCCTTTTCTTCACAATCTTCCAACTGAGAAAATAAAATTTAGTATTGGGTTTTTTGCCAGAAAGCTTCTCACACATTACTACTGACCAGATCAAGTGGCTAAAAAATGCAAATCACTTTTACTCTGAGTACTAATTTAATCAACAATTATTTACATGTCCTTGAATGTCTCATTGGTCTGTGAAGACATTGGGAATTCATAATCTTGACTATTCTGAAGGTTGATAGTGAGGATAAACATAAACTTTAATTTAAAGGTCATCAATGTTAAAAGTAAACAAGCATTTAATAGCATGCTTCTGCTCTTCAAATGATAAACTAGAAGCCAGTTCACAAGTGAAACATGAAAATACTGACAGCATCATGAACTTGGCTGGCAGAAACCCTAAATCTATTGGCATATACTTGTTGCTTTTATCCATTATCAGCTCAAGACACTCTCACACCAACTGCATGGAGATAAAAGGCTGAATATCTTATTACCAGTTCCCTTGAGCCCCGTGGCCAAATCTTTTTGTAATTGGAGCTTCATTACCTTGAAAGAGGTGCATCAGTTTTATAAGGTTACAAATAAAAAGAAGATTTAGATCTTTCCTTGTGTGAAACTGGCCTATAGATTGAAATCTAAACAATTGTCACTGCTCCAGTTTTGTACATTGGGTGGATTATTTCTTTAAGGGAATGCACAATGCCATTAAGCCTGAGCCCCTGATTTGTACTGACTGATCAGAATAAGACAAAATAAGCAAAACCATTTAAATTTCTCACTGATGAAGAATAACTATTTACCTGGGCATGTGACACTGAAGGGCTTTATAACTTCTATTAAATACAAATATTTTTTTTCTTATTGCTCTCAGTGATTTGAACAGGTAAGTCCACTAATATTTAAGTTTTAGAAATAAAGTTTTAAATCTTAGACATGCCATATTTTAGCATAAAATTTGCCCGCAGTGCTTAAATAACTTTAGGTGCGCCACACTTCCTAGAATCAATGCAACTCTCCTCAGAGCAAATTTAGGAGCTGGAAAATAGATAGCATCTAGTGTTCAGCTGTGAGGTGCTGTGAGATCCTGTGTGTTATTCTCCTAGGGCCAAGCAATAGACTGGGCAGATTACCTGTGTAGACCAAGGGTTCTCTTAACATCCTTTTCACCTTTGCAAAAGTAATTATGGTTTTCCCTCCTCATGATAGAAGCGATCAAATAAATTGTCTGCTTATTAGTTTACATGACTATCTCTTTAAGATATTTAGCAGTTAACTGCTAAATGGAAATGATTTAGCAGAGGGAGTTTGCAATCAGAGGCAGGAGAATAGCATTAGTAATAATAGTAATAATGGCCACAGACTATCTCAGTTGGTTTTCATGTTGTCTAAGACATAGGACCCAGAAAACTTGATTCCATGCCGAGCTAGCTTCATAAAGCAAAGACGTACTTCTTTCTACAATAAGTTCTAAGTAAAATAGATGTTGGAAAATAAGTGATTGCTTAATATGATTTTCCTTTATTTCATAAACTAAGCCATAATATAAGGCGGCCAAGATGGTGATAATCTTGTAAAGAACAGATATGGAGCTTTTAATCTTTATTGATTTATTTGCTCTCAGACTGTGTTTCTTATTTCATTTACTCTTGTAGCATTTTCTTCTGATAGTTTTATACCTGTGTGTCCATATAATAAAATTTGACACTTTACTGCATATGGCCTTCCTCTGTAATATTTTAGAAGTACATAGGTGTATCCGATACAGAGAGATGTGATCATACCACTGGGGAGAAGTAGAGATGGGCCATAAGAGGACGTTGCCCAAGGCAATGGTAGAAAAAGAGAGGCCCCCTAGGCACCAATCAATGTGCCTATCGCAAGGACGAGGGCCACTGGAGAAAGGAGGGCCTGAAGTTCAAAATGTGAAGTACATATGAAAACTCCCACCAGGAAATGACATCCTGCTGACAATACACTCTTCCCTAATGCTAATGGGAATCAAGCACTAGATCCACCACACAGATAAAATAGGCCCTGCCTGAGGAGGACTCAAATCCTGCTGCTGTGGTGGATACTGAGTGGGGAAGGTGGACCTACACTCCAGAAGCAGATTTGAAATTTTTCTTCTGGAAAAGAACAGCGACCCCCAGGGCAAAGTGACAATGTTCCTTATACTTTATTTATGTGCTTACACATCTAGGGACTCTTAGCTGCCAGATGCTGAGTTAGAGTATGGTCCTTCCCATTGTGAGAGAACAAACAAAGAAACAAGGGTTGAAAGTGAGTTATAGTTATTTCTGAATGAGTAAAGGTATATATAAGCTTTGTGGAAGTTGCAGAAGACATGCAGAAAGTTGCAAAAGCTATAGGAGGTTGTGAAAGTTTTAAACCTGAAAGAAAGGAAAACTTAGCTCAGGCACAGTTATATTTTGCTTGCTTCATTCTTTTCTTACCTTGTGATCTTATGGGGACTTGGTGTGAACTCTGTTGTTTTTTGTAAATTGGGAATCCTCTATCTCTACTGTTTGGCCATTGAGACCTAGTGGAGGTCATCTGTGAGACCAGTTAAGGAAAATGCCTCTGCCATTTGGGACCTAAGAAGCGTCATTTGGTGTTGGGTACAGCCTGGTTGGGGGCAAGGGAGCATGCCTCTTCCAAAAGACCAGTGGATAGACTGGTAGGTGAGAGAGTGCCTCTACCATTGGGGCTTTGGGCCATTGAATGCTGATAGTTGTACCAGCTAGGGGTGAGAGGTCATGTCTCTGCCAGGAGACCAGTAGATATACTGGTAGGTGAGAGAATGCCTCTACCATTGGGGCTTTGGGCCATTTGGGACCTGAGAAAAGTCATCTGGGTGACTGGTTAGTGTGACTGGTAGGCATGAGACAAGATTCTAAAACTGGTTCTAGCTTGCCCCCTTCTCTTTTGGAACCCTGTCTTTGCTTTGGATTTTGCTTTACTTTGGTTTTAGAAAGAAACTGAAGTTTCCAAAAGAGAGTTAAAACTTCAGATCAGCCCTGGCTGGTGTAGCTCAGTGGATTGAGTGTGGGCCTGTGAACGAAAGGGTCGCTGGTTTGATTCCCAGTCGGGGCACATGCCTGTGTTGCAGGCCAGGTCCCCAATGGGGAACGTGTAAGAGGCAACCACACATTAATGTTTCTCTCCTACTCTTTCTTCCTCCCTCCCCCCTCTCTAAAAATAAATAAATAAAATCTTAAAAATAAAAAAGAACTTCACATCAAGTGGAAAGTAAACACGAAAGGTATAAGGCATGGAAATGCAATCTTGGTTGATTCTAGGAGGACAAGGATTTTCCTTCATGCTTTGTATTTTTCTCCCTACCTGATCCCTCCAGAATTTAACCAGTTTCCAATGGTAGTTTTGTTAACCAAGATTTTGACTGGAATGTCATGCCTGAAAGAAGCGTGCCTGGATTCTAATTGTTACAGAAAGCCTTGAGGAACTGAGATTGACTTTCAAAGCTAGTGAAAGCCCTCTGGAGAAGTGGCCAGGTGCCTTGTTGGTCATGTGGTTCATGGCAACATTTCCAAGGGTAACAAAGGTTGCTTTCCTGAAAGATGGCAAGCAGAAACCTTAAGACACTATGGGAACCTCAAGGGTTTGGGGAATAGGCAAAACTGTATGGTAGTTGTGTGGCTTGACTTTTGTGTCCCAAAAGTCTAAATTCAGATAGATTCTGAAGAACTGACACATATCTTTATTCAAGTTCTTAAGAGTTTTAATAGGAGAAACTTACATACATGGACAAAGCAGCTGCTCCTAGTGGTGGCCACCAAGTAGAATCCACAGCCCTCCCAGGACAGGGACCCTTTTTGTAGGGGGTTAATAATAAAACTATATGGTGAGTAGTTAAGTGGACCAACAGAAATAACAGTGCATTCTTAAGTTAACATATCACATCAGTTATCACATCCCATACATTCATTAACCTCCTTCCTGGGGTCATGGCATTTATCTTTGTGTAGCATTCTGGTTTACTGGGTAGTGAGTCAAGCCTGAGGCTACAGGGAATTAATCAGTCACAGAGAATTAAACAGAGAGCCCCACGTTTCCTAGATGCCCTTGTTGCTGGAGCCATCTTGCATCTACAGTGAATTCCCCTATATCAACTTAATGTAAGTAGTGGTAAAAACGTAAAACCCAAGTTGTCTATAATTTAATAGCATAAACATTAAATTAGAAAAGAAGAAGTAGAATTTGAAGTGTGTCCCAAAAAACTATTTCTGACTCCCTTAGCTTATCAAAGTGCTGGATCTAGAAAGTATACTTTGTTACAAGTTCATTTCTTCATTCAACAAAATTTTTATTGAACACCTTTTTAGCTGCTAAAGACAAAATACTAAGTAAAACAGACATGATCCTTTTCCCTATAGAATTAAAGAATAAAGTGGCTAAGCCATAATATACATAACATAGAAATAAACTGTAATTACAATTATTGTGAATTAAATATACAGACAGCTATGCACGAGTAAAACGGGGTGAACTAGCTCAGAAAATGTCTTTCACAGTAGGTAACCTCAAAACTAAAATGTGATGTGGCAAGAAAAGTACCAGGCAGAGAGAAGACATGCTAATCTAGGAATAAGCTAGCTATGTTTAAGGAATTAGGGGGGAAAAAGATGGGTCAGTTGAGATACAGAACATAATTGGCCTCAGAATGACACGAAAAAATCGGCAAAGTCAGACTGTATGAGGTTTTGAGGGGTAGTAAATATTTTTTAAATTTTATCATAATTGAATTGGGTAGCCATAAAAGTTTTTTTTCTGGGAAATTACCATAATCAATTTTGTTGCTGAAATTGTTTTAAAGTGATTACTTTAGTCTCTGTGTGAAGAATGTTTAGATAAGGGCAAAGGTTAAGGACTGCAGTTAGAAAGCCATTCCAATAGCTCAATCAAGAGACAGTTTTAGCTTGGACAATTGATATTGCTAATGGAGAGAGATTGACACATTCAGACCTTTTGCCAAGAGTTCGCATTGATGGAAACTTCTGATACGGTAGTTTCCACTTATCTGCAGTTTTACTTTCCGTGGTTTCAGTTAGCTGTGGTCAGCCGTGGTCCGAAATATTAAATGAAAAATCTCAGAGAGAAACAATTGATAAGTTTGAAATTACACTCTGTTCTGAGTGCATGATGAGATCTCATTCTGTCCTGCTCATCTCACCCAGATGTGAATCGTCCCCGGTCCAAGCAACGTCCCCACGTGTATATGTGGCACTGCAGTGCTGGTGTTCAAATAATCCTTACATTTCTGAATAATGGCCCCAAAGCACACTGGTAGCGATGCTGGCACTTCAGATATGCCAATGAGAAGGTAGAAAGTACTTTCTTTAAGTGAAAAAGTGAGTGCAGTGTGTCAGTCCTTGAGTAACAGTATTTCCTGCAATGTTGTCTCATAATATTGATGAGGAAAAAAATAATTTCCTGATAAGGCCACTGTCTGTGTGGAGTTTGCATGTTTCCTTATTTCTGGATGGATTTTCTCTGGGCACTGCAGCTTCCTCCCATGCCCCAGAGATGTGCAAATTAGCTTGTGTAACTTGTCCCAGTCTGAGTGACGGTGGGTGCGTGTGAGTGGCTCTGTGATAGAAAGGTGTCTGGTCCAGGGTGGACCCTACCTTGTGTCCTGAACTGTTGGGAGAGGCTCTGACACCTGTGACCCTGAACTGAAATTACTAAGTCAAAACCTTCTCCTCACTTAATTTTAAATTCGGAGATGGTAAAAAACAAAAATGGTTAAAACAACCTTAGATATGTTTGGGAAACAAGAACAGAAGAAAAGCTCAGCATTCCTTCTGACCAGAATTGGGTGATAGGCGTAGCAAACAGACTTGAGTAGATATCGTCCCATAACAACTAGGCCCTGCCAGGCGAAGCCCTTCTCAATGGATGCCAGCAAAGGGTGTTTCTGTAGCAGACACACTCTCTATCAATTCCTGGAGCATGTATAAAAGCCCTTTCATAAATTACAGTGATATCCAGTATGTACACTGGAGTAAAACACAGTAGAAATAAGGAAACCAAATTTTAATTAATTTGGCCACATTTTGCTATGCATTAGAACCTTATTATATATCCACATTAATTTTAAGTGTTAATTTTAGGTCATATTTACATTTAGCCTTTCTCTGCTTTTTTTAAACCACAGAATCTATCCAAATTGACAATTTAATGACCATCTATAGAAGAAATAGCAAGAGAGTTTGATGAATAAACTGTCCTTTAGATCACCTTTAAGACCATATCCCGTCAGGCAATAAAATCTTCCAGTTCAATTTCCTTTAATAGAACTAACTTTTCCCTTGAATGAAATTCTCTTTATTTGCTGATTGGGGAAGACAGCTAATTTTAATAGCGATTGTCCCTCCATGACTAGCCTGCGTTTGCAGATTACTTAGGAAATATGAATTTCAGGAGGAAGAAAGTCATTAGCAATAGAGGTATTTAGAAGAAGTAAAAGGATAAAATGTACATTTAGCACAAAGCAGTACTCTCTTTACTCATAGCTCCAGGGTTCTCAGGATGCATTAACGGCTCTTACTAGGTAAATGTTTCCAAACAAAATAAGCTAAATGAATAAAAAGGTAAATACGGTTCATTCCAAAAACACTTATTTAGTGTTGCTTGAAAATTGAAGGGGAAAAAAATGGTCCCATTCCAGTTCCTTTCCAAATATGGTAAACCCGCAAATCTTTCCAATGTATCAAATCAGTATGTGTTCAAATGTAATTTGAGTTTTATAGTATTAAAGTCAAACACTGTTTTTAAAACCTTACAGAGTCAGCCATCAAGGAACATGTATGAAGGACACATGGACAAAGCCAAAGGGGGTGGGTTTGAGGGTGGGAGGTGGGTATGGGGCAGGGTGAGAGGGTGTGGTGGGGTGAAAATGGAGACAAATATACTTGAACAACAATTAAAACCCCCTGCATTGTAACAAATGTCACAGCTCTATTATTTTATTTCTATCTACTTATGGGACAGAGAAGTGTCCTGTAAATTTTTATTTCGGTGTGGTCCTAAAGTCTCCCTTTCCACTTGAAGAGATGAGCTGTTTTCCCATACAATGGTCAGAGATTTGATGATAAAAATCTAGGGATGAATCAGGATTAATTTTCCTTATTTCCAAAGAGTACGTTAATACTTATTTACTTTTCCACCTCTCAGAACCAAGCACAGAAGGTTTTTGAATGATGCAAACCCTTTCCGTAAAATGCTCCTGGTCTAGTGGAGAGAAGTTCATTGTAACAGCCAGTCCCTGCTGTTGATTTAGAAAATAAACAAAATAGAGAAAGTAAACATATCCAATTATCTTCTAGCACAGATGTAATTACTGTTATTACATGTTACCATAATTTTTCTATGCAGTTATGCAGATATGTTTCCCCAAGTGTGAAAATGCTGTCTAAACTCTTCATTGATTGTTTTTGAACCTATTCTCCATTGATTAAAGTGTGCTTCTATGTCACATGTTTTAATAGTATTCACTTATATGGGTCTATTAAATTTATTTAACTGTCCTTGAAGTGTTGGACCTTTCATACTACCAAAGTTTTGCTAGTGTAAAAGAAAATAATACCTGAACATTACTAAGGATGTACTTTTGCATATTTAATCATTTCCTTAGGATAAGTACCATGAGAGAGAATTTCTGGGGCCAATGTTAGGTGCAGGTTAAGGGCCTAAGAAACATACAACCAAGTTTCTCTTTTCTATTGTTTTTTATTGATGTGAAGACAAGTTGTGTTGTTTTCTTTTTTCTTTATTTTTGTTATTGAGTCCCCTGATGTTACTCTTGTTTTACATATTTTTTAAATTTCTAATTTGTAAATGTTTTTCTATTGGGTATTTTTTTGTTTATTATGTCAGAGTTATTTATATTAAAAATACCCCCAATCTTTATCCTTTCTTTTAAATTGGTAGTTAAAAGGGCCGCATACAAGGACCAGAGAGGTGTCTAGAATAGAAGACCATCCCTGGGGATGGAGTCAACATCCAGCAAGGAATGGAGACCTCAGTCCTCCAACCTCAAGGAACAGAATGTAACCACTAATCTGAATGCTTAGGAGCTGATCCTTCCCTAGATTCTCCAGATAAGAATCCAGTCATACTGATACCTCAATTTTAGCCTTGTCAGAAACTGATCAGAAGAATTATCCAAGCCCACCCAGATTTTTGACCTATATAGGAACTCATAAAGGTGCATTGCTTTTATACCACCAAATTCATGGTAATTTGTTACTCAACATCAGGAAATTAATATTACTCTGTAATGGCAACAGTGGTGGTTGACTGTGAATTTCCTCTTTTCAGTTTTGACTCCTATAAAATATTATGCTTAGTCTTGATTTTGATAGTCATTTACAGCTAGATAACCTTGACATATTTAGGAAGTGTCCATTATTCCTAATTTAACTAGGGCTTTTAATAATAAAAAGCTTGCATGTTATCAAATGCTTCCTCAGCATCTTTTATAAAGTTTACGTCTTTTATTCTGCTTTGAAATGTTTATGTGATGAATTATATAAAATATTTCCCAGTATAGCATTCATGAAATAAACCCTCTTGAGGCCATACATTAATTCTTTATTTCAGTTATGGGCCATTATTTTAGTCAAGATTTTTATATTGTCATATAGAGAGTATGGACATGTAATGTTTTGTTTCTTTCATTTTCTGCTATTATTTTTCTTATTTAAGTTTCAGGATTATGCCAGGCTCATAACATGTACTGGAAAATTTCCTATCATTTTTACTTGTCATGTGAATTACGTGTTTCTAAATAGGGTTTATTTGGAAAAAAAAAAGTTAGCTATAAAATCATTTTGGACTGAAAACACTTAAGCAATAATTATTTTAAAATGTGTTCATTTGCCAAAATAATAGCCCTATTGTCAGTGCATTCTCAGAACTTAGGTATGTACAGAGGCATATAAATCAGTCCTGGGTGGGAGGTAAGAGGACAGCAGTGGTTTGGACGAGGAGATAATGCTTCAGTTCAGAAGGTAAGGAGGACATAACTAGGCAAACAGGGTAGGCGAGGGAATTTCAGGAAGAACAGCATTGATAAAACCACAGGAATATGAGAAAGTACACTGTTTGCCTACTAGATGCTTGTTTCATATGCACTGTGTGCTTTGTTCTAAATATATTAAATAAGTTTTCTATTGCCCCACATATCTTACATGAAAAATGAAGCTCATGAAAGTTAATCCATTTGTATAAAGTTACTAGTAAGTGAAACAATAAAATCCACACCCATCTTATACCAAAGTATGCAATTTTTCTTCTCCCATATATTGACAGTGGAAATAAAATGAAATTTCCAAAATCTGAAGATAGCCAAGAGGGTTAAAAATATGGAAAAACAGAACTGATTTTGTTGCATCTCATTCTATTGCTATAATACAATAATTTTGATTGTTATAGGACATTAACTTTATTAGATTTACATTGACATTTCTATTTGTTAAGAAGTTTTGCAATATTTTTAATTTAATTGTCCTGACAAATATGTGATACCTCCTCTATACAAACCCAGGAAAGCCTTTCTCAAGGACCTGGCAGATGTCCCTTTGAAATGTAAACATCAATAAAGGTAGATACCCTGGCTTCTAGTCTCTGTGAGAGGGTAGGAATGTCACTTTGATAAGGGACAATTGGCAAATATAGATAGCATAATCACATTAACAAAGGTTCTCCCCTAAAGTTCTTCAGTACTTTTCCATTTAACTTACTGGAGCATTTAAAGCTCTTTCAGCCGTTTTCTTGCTTTTCTGCTGAGTTCAACCTCTCTCCTCTATTGCAATGTCTTGACCTCTTCTACAAATCTTGAATAAAGTCTTCCTTGCCATTTTTAATGTGTTCATTACAATTCTTCTTTTACAATAGATATTAGAATTATATCTTGCTCATACAGCATTAAGTAGCTCAGCTGAGATTATGGCTTTTCCACTGCATCAAAATTGTTTGGAATATCTATGTATATGCATATGACTGAGTTAAGCCTTTTTTATTACAAAATATACTATTGTTCAATAAACACTGATGGTTTGAAATGACTTCTGTAGCTGATCTTCAGTTCTGGTTTAAAATGTTGCATAGTATGGGTGGTATAGATGACAAATGGTCTGAATCTTAATGTATATACATTATCATTCAAAGATTTTATAATTGTCAATGCAGTTATTTCATTTACCCTAGCCTATTAGCATGTATATAGATAAACACAAGTGTTCCTTTATTTTCCATACTTAAAGAATATTGTGAACACTCAACTTGAAAACATAGACCCACATTTTCATTTTTGGATAGCTTTGCTTGCATCCTTGGACAAGCCCCTTCTCACTCTGGTAAAAATCACAAGTATAATATATGCTTCCTATCTTTCTGATGAATTTCAGTTGTATTTTAAATCACTTTGAAATAGACATTTCTATATAAAACAAAATGGCAATAATTACTTGGTCAATGGAAATCCAACTCCCTGAGTTTTTAAAATTGTTCCCTTAGTGGTTTAGGTAAAATTTGAAGTCAGAATTATGGAAAAAAAGAAAGTGTCAGTATTTTGCCAAAAATAATGTATTTAACTTTTAAAAATCAAAACATTCTATTACCTCACAAATCCATTTAATACATAGCCTCAAATATATAAAATATTCTAAGTTTGATTTATTTTTCATCTCATATTTCAGTAACATTACTGGTGTTAGGTTTTTTTGTGTAACTGATATTTAAGGGGTGGAATGAATGGAAAGTCTGAGCAGCCATATTCTACCACAGACTTAGGGAAGTCAATGGAGCTTTTATAAACAAAGATTGTTGAACATGCAGTCTCTACAAATTTATAATAGCTTTGGAATATATCTTTAATAATGTATTAGGAATCACTCTGAGTCAGGTGACAGAAAACTAGTTCAATTAGCTACAAGTGAAAAGGGTACGTGATACAAACTTCAAAGGGAGATGGGGTGAAAGTCGTTTGCATTCTTGCCTAGACGCAGAAACACCGACGTCATCAGGGCTGTTGGTCTTGCATTGGATTGAGCCTATTCTAATATTTTATTTCTTTGTCTCTTTCTTCACTTCTCTCTGTTTTGACTTCATTCTCTTAGATCAGCTGTCCCTATAAATCTAAGATCATAGCCACAGTACTGTTTCTGGTTTTTATGAGTATAGCCTTATAAACAAAAAGAGAACACTTTTCTGCCAGTTTACTCCAATTGCTGTAGATTGGGCCATGTATCTAACCCTGGAAAATGAATGAGATGTGAGGGTTGGGTTATCTTGACTCTTACCTTCAATATGAAGGGAGTCAAAGAGATAGCATTGGAGGACTCTGCCCCAACAGAACAGGAAGGAAGTATTGGACAGACAAAACTACTGCTATACACGACAGATTTTCCATACTAACGTGTTCATTTGAAATCATCATGTATCACCAAAAGAAAAATGGCCCAGTAGATCAGGATTTTTCCATGTTTATGATAGTATTTCTAGACTAGATTTGTTTAGTCTAAAGTCTGTCTTCAGAATGATACTTCCTTTTGAAGAATAGTAACTGATTATCATGAAAATGGATTACACAAACAAAATACACATTCTGTTTTCAGATTTGCAAATGTGTTTTGTATTAATACAATTCAGCACAGGAATCTAGAGCAGCAAATATATATTTATGTGTACTTATTTCCAGTAGAGGTGGATAATTTTTTTCTGATATAAATCAGAAACCTTGTGTACATGAACTCAATTGAAGTAGCCATTATTGTTCATTTTCCTTTATCTACATGCTAAATTTTGTTAGTGGCATTCACTTGTTTTTTAGCAAGGTCTACCCATTAATCATGTTTGATAAGGCCTAGTGTAGCATACTGCACACCTGGCTAAACCATGAGATTTTAAAAAATAAGGAACAATGTCTTATTTATCTTTGTTTTCCAATACCTGTCTAAGTAACTTGCACACAGCGAGCTCTCTATCCATGTTTATGGAAATGAATCAGTAGCTGGGGATTAATATATCACTGGTCGATAAATAAATATAAAATTTCTCAACTCAGAGAAATCACTGAGAACCTGCTGATCAGAAAATTTGTAGTCCTTCATTTTCCAAAACATAAGTGTTGAATAGCTCCTTCTTGTATAGCTAGAGACATATTACTCTACACTACTTTTCCCATTTTTCTCTCATTCATGCCCTCATTTTTAAAAATATTTTATTTATTTTTTAAAGATGGGGAAGGGTGGAAGAATGAGAGGGAGAGAAACATCCATCAATTGCCCCTTACACTCACCCAGACTGGGGACTCCAGGAACCAAACCCACAACCCAGGCATGTGTGCTGATTGGGGATCATACCTGTGAAGCTTTGCTTTGTGGAATAATGCCCAATCAGCTGAGCCACACTGATCAGAACATCTGTCATTTTTTTTTAAACACAGTCCTTGATTTTTTGTGTCTTGCCATCAGTGGCTCTTGTGGCAACATCTTCCTAATTATTTCATGAAGCCAATGTATGTATCTCATGTCTCCTCAAGAACAAGTTCCAATAGCCACCCCTGTTTTCTTCCTCTTCTAGGCCCTGTCTTCAGCTCCTCCTGTGAAGATCACTGCTGTTACCTTGAATATGAGCAGGTAAATTGCTTCTGCAACTGAATGTTTTTTGGCATGGATTCCTCTTAGGCCTCTCTGCAGCTTTTGTTCCTTATCACAGTAGCCATCCACCATGGGGCTGATCTGATACAGAGTCGGCTGCCACACAACTTCCAGAGTCCTTGAGGTCCCAGAGTTGCATTGTGTCTTACAGAGTCATTTGCTGAAGCCACATGAGTTTCCAGGTAGACATGAAGGATGCTCTTTTCCTTACTCTTAGCTGCATTACTCTTACCTGGCTCTAGCCCTGCTTTGTCTCCAGTTTCTTACAATAATTTTAAGAGAGCTGTTATTTAAGTTTGAGTTTTAGAACTCATGTACTGCAAGCTAATCTAGAGGACTCAATTTGAGCTCGGAGTCTGTAATCAGAATAAGTCATAGCAATAAGGACAATACTACCCTCAGAGTTGTTGAGAGCTCTGGACTTCCTGTTGCATCAGTGCGAGTACTTTCTTAATTATAGGAGAAAGAGTTAAAGCCCTGTTATCCTGCTGTGTTACTATCTAAATCTGGATAATTCCTGCAATAATGAGTGACTTCCTTCTTACCGTTGTCTCTCTTGATTATCTTCCTGCCTGCCCCCACCTCACCCATTTGCAGCCTCATTCTCTGCCTTTTTTCTACCAGATCTCAAAATGTTTGCTTACCTGACCTGAAGGCATTGATTTGGGGATATTATGGCTGAACTGTGCCGCCACCCCCTCAAATTCCTGACTCTTCTCTCGTTGATTTCTACTTTTATGTGTTTTGGAGTTAGTTCAGGACAATAGAGTATTTGCTAAAATCATGACTTTTTGTTCTTTATTTTATTCATGTAAGCATAGTATTGCTCTTTATTTCATTTATTTGAACATTGTCTCTGCAATAGATATACAAATCCTATGCCTTCTATTTTTTTCATCATCTCCAGGTAACAGATACATGTTTTATAATACCCATAATATTTACCCCTAAAAAGAAATATTTTAAGAATAGCTTTTGTTCTGTGTTCTGATATGCTATTAATGTATACTAGGGGAGGCTCAACCATCCCCCACCCCCGGATTTATTTATAAAATGTCGTGTATTTAATCTTACATGTTTAAACTTTGGCCCTTCAAAGTACTCTTCATTTGATGCAATACACCTATTGGAACTTTTTTTTCACTGCTCAAAACAGTTTTTGGACTCTCTGATTTTGGTACCTTTTAGTGCTTCTGCAATTTTTGTTTCACCTCTTCCACATCAGCAAAAGGTTTCCCTTTGAGGACTTTTTTTCTTCTGGAGAAACAAAAAATGTCACTCTCAGGTTGAGATTGGGTGAATAGGGAGGGTGAGGCACAGGGATCTTGCCATTTTTGGTCAAAAACTTCTGGACACTCAGTGCAGTGTGGGCAGATGCACTGGTAAATCACTCATTGTGAAATGGGCAAGTGTACTGAATCTTCAAAAGAAATTCACTGAAGCCTCTCACAGCCTCTCACAACAACACCAGGTGGTACGCTGCTATAGATGGGTTCCTAGAACACTCACCTGGCGGGGAAGCCTATGTTACAAGGGTCCTGCCACCCAGAATATATTTCTTGTTTTTTGGGGGGTCTCCATCATAATTTAATTTATGTTTCTAGTAATTAGATATATACTGAAATAGAAGGTGTGGCACAAATAACGCCCCCCTTTTTTACACCATCATAAGCATATATAACATAACCATATCACACTCAAGCACACCATTTGACATGTTAGGTGAAATGTTCAGATTAAAATGATAAATTATTACACCCATATTATTACTCTACCAACTACACTCAGGCAGGTGTTACTTCTGTCAGACCCTGTATATTAAAGTTTTTCTTTATGTAAATCACTGAAAGGGAAAATATTAGTGTAATGTTATTAAATATTTTGAAAATCTCTTTAATATTTTAAAATACAAAAAGAGTTAAGTATAAAATATAAAGTATAATAAAATATTCAAATATTTATATCTAAATATTGAAATATTCAAAAATTTATTAGCAAAAAAAGATTATTAAATAAAATAAAAATCTAGGCACAGTTAAATCATTGACCGCACCATATCAGTGTCCAATAGTTTGTTCCAAGTCCTTTGGGATTTCTCAAAATATTTAATGTTGTACATGCACTCTTATCTGCATTCAGAAGTTTGACTAATCTTTAAGAGAGCCTGCAAAGTAACAAGTTGATATATATATATTTTTGCCAAAATAATTTGTGCATCGGTTAGGTGGCTTACCCAATTAAATACCTACATGTGCCTATTTATAAACCTAAAATTGGCATAGATAAAATTAACCTAAAGTCACCTTTAGCTTTAAGTCACGTTTACATTAGATTTGAAGAGAAAGCCTGCTCGGTTTGTTTCTTTATGCAGGACAGTGTCCTCTGCATGGGATGGGGTTACATACTGCAGACCAGAGTATTTGGCTCAGTGATGTCTTCAATTAGTACACAGAAGGTCATGTCAGTGCCCAGGAGATGCCCATGGCAGATGTTTTACCTAATCATTATTGGATCCAATCACCATTAATCATTAAAATTTCACTGGGGTTTGCAAGTGTTGAGAGAAAACAGCAGATTTTTCTACACAGCCTATTGAAGTCATTCTTCTTGTCCATTAACTCTTATGAGGTCATGATGCTAATGCTGTCCCAAGAGGACCACACATCTTTCTTTCCATGCACTATGTGCTTCTGGTTTGGTTCGCAGGGCCTGGTTTGGACTGCAGCCTGCATTGGTATGCCACACTCTTCACTGATAGAAACATCGCCATGCAGTATAACAGAAAATGAAGGGCAGTCCCCAGAATGGGAAAATAGCAATGGGTTCAGTTTGATCATGATGTCAAAAAGCATTATCTTTAAGAGATCTATGGATCTGGCTCAGGCCTAAGCTGCCTATTTGTCCCTTCAGTGCAACTCCTTAAAAATATTGTCTAAAGTTTTAATTTGAATGGCTTAGAGATCTTCTCCCTAGCTTTTGTAAACACTTGACAGAAGAGCTCTTTGAAAACATGGAAAGTGGTTTTATATCCCTTAATACTATAAACATATTGATAAAACATACAAGAAAGTATCAATAAGCACAGATTGGAGAATGGAGGCCATTTTCTTAATTGGCCCAGATCCAGAAACTGTGCATGATCGAAGGAAAGCAATGTTTGAGTCTCAATTTGTCCTAACTGAATCTTGAAGTAGATGGGCAAAGGAATCTGAATGCAGTTTTGATGTGTGAGGATTCAGGGACTCCCCTGCCACTCTTCCACACACATCACCACCAAACAAGCATTTACTGGACACCAGGTGGGTGTCCTATAATCCACCTCATTTCTGACGCTACCTGCCTGGAGAGAACATACTACAGGGTAATAGCTCAGTCCCACAAGACTGCCTTCTACTTTAGATGTTAATCACAAACCCAGTTGTCTCCCTCGCTCCTGACTGATGGACTATAGATCAGATGTTCCAATGGTCCCCTTCCTGAGTTTGACTAATATGTTAGAGCTCAGAAAACTTGTTTACTCATTAGATTACCACTCTATCAGACAGGACATTAAAAGATACAAATCAAAGGCTAGATGAAGACATACATGGGCCAAGGTCCAGAACAAAGGAGATTGTATCCACCTGGCAAAGTGGCACATGAAAATGTTCTCGTTCCCCAACCTGGAAGCTCTCCAAATTCTGTCCTTTTGAGTTTCAGTGGAGGTTTCATTACATAGGCATGATTGATTAATTTATTAGACATTTGGCCATCAATTCAATCTATAGCACCTATCACTCCCTGCAGGTGGAGGAGTCTGACCAAAAGTTCCAACCCTTCTATCACAGGCTTGGTTCCCCTGGCAACTAGTCCCCCTTTTTAGTTGATAGAGCAGCACTCCAAAAGTCACAGCCTTAACATAACAAAAGACACCTTTATCTCTCTCACCATTTAGGAAATTCCAAGGGATTTAGAAGTTCTGGATTTTGGTAACTGTAAGGGTCCCAATTCCCCTTGGATACTAAGGGATGACTATCTATCTATCTATCTATCTATCTATCTATCTATCTATCTATCTATCATCTATCATTGAATATCACAATATTTTAGTGGACATCACCAAAAGATTATACAATGGCTGACTTAATTTTTCCTCTGTAGGTGCAATCTAACCAAACTCAAATTCAGTCAATTATTGGTTAGCTACTACCTTCCAAATCAACATTTTCATTTCTCTTTATCATTTCTACTATTGCTATGTAGGTTCATGCAATTAAGTAAATATTTCATGACCACCAATAATTTGTAAGCCCATACTGGGGCTATAGGTGATACATAAATATAGAAAAAATACAAATAGTCTTTTAGAATATTAAAAATAGTATATATAAAATCTGAACAGTAACAAATATAGGCAAAATGTGGTATATATGTAAAGTGAGTTGTAAGCAAATTAGTATTCAGGTGTGGCAGAATTCCATGTTTACTACAGAACGGGATCTAAATGTCTCTGAAGGCCATTTAAAGCCATTTTAATGTGCTCCTCAGTACAATTTATTTTTCTTGGGCTTTATCTTTTGGTGGGTTTACATACCAGTGCCAGTGTACCAAATTATATATTGTTCTGCCATCAAATCTCCATCTTTTTTTTCCATTTAAAAAATTTCTTTTCACTTGGACGGCCTTTACCTTTAATACTAGTAGTCATGAAATGCAGTTTTGAAGGTTAGTAAGAATGACAAAGCAATGAAGGAATTTTAAGAGAAGAAGATCAAAGATGATTTTAAAGGAATTATTAAGCAAAATTTAAAAAAATAAGATTAAAATAAGGAGGGGGAGATATTAGCTCAAAAGTTTGGGGAAAAGTAACACACTCATTATTTGATGTGATGATGTTGAGGTATCACCCTGTTATGCGTGTGGGAAATATTCAAATGTACACTGAAAATGTGTATCTGGAGCTCTGGGGGAAATACTGGGCCTAACAAATTATATTTAGTAAGCATTGTCCTAGACATTCACTTTGAAACAAAAGAGAGAATCAAAGGAGGCATAGGAGAAGCACAGGAAGGTAGTCTTAGAGCTAGGACTTCCTACAGTTAATGTCAATTGGAGGAATACAATGCTGTAAAGGACACTTAGCTGAGAACTTAGAGAAAGAAAGAGCTGTAAAGGAAAGTTTAAAGAAGCAAGGGCTTTTTACAGGTGGCAACTGCTGGAAAGTCAAAGATCAAGCATTGAGAAAAGGACCTTGGCATGGAAATGAAATCATTCAGTGACTCCTTCTTTCCTTCCTTCCTTCCTTCCTTCCTTCCTTCCTTCCTTCCTTCCTTCCTTCCTTCCTTCCTTCCTACCTTCCTTCTCTTTCTTTCTTTCTTTTTCTTTCTCTTTCTTTCTTTCTTTCTTTCTTTCTTTCTTTCTTTCTTTCTTTCTTTCTTTCTTTCTCTTCTCTCTCTCTCTTTCATCTTCAGTAAAAAGTAGCCACAATAATTTCTGAGACATTGGTATTAACAAATTGGTAAAATAAGTCAGAATTTACTTTTAAGAGATTCCATATAAAAGTTGAAGAAATTATTCAATAACAAGATGGTGCAGGTTTCAAAACTGAAAGTTAGACCCTCTACCAGTGAAAAGATTATGTCTCACTTTATTACAGTGGTCTGGAACCAAGCCTACAATATCTTCAAGGTATGCCTTTATTATAGAACTCTTCTTTCTTTCCTTTTTTTTTTTCTTTTTGGCCACCAACCCTTTCTTTCTACTTCTCTTTCTCAGCCTCATATCTAGGTAAGTGCTGCTTCAACTAGTTTCTGCTGTATCTGCTTGGGCTTGGTGCCTCAGTTGACCTCCTTATCATTGCTACACAATACTATGAGATTCTGGTTTCCCAGAGAGACAATACTGAAAAGACTGGTGGAAAGATCTGCATCTTTCAAAAAAATTCATATTATTTTTATATTTTTACTTTTTAATTCAATTAATTGGGGTGACATTGGCTAATAAGATTATATAAGTTTCAAACATACAATTCTGAAATTCATTTTAGTTGAATATTTCCTTTCTGCCACATTGTTGGACCTGTCTTTTTATTTTTCTGGAGACTGCTAGTGACATCGGAGTCCTTTAAATGTCAAAGCTAAGCCAGCCATGGCTATGGTGAGGTTGCAGAAAGAAGGCATCCTTGCATTTTCATGGACCACTTTGTTAGAGGGAAATGAAAGCAGAATAACCTTGAAGACTAAAGTTTAAACCCACAGATTGTGTTGCCAGTTCAGGATTCCCTGTGAAGTTATCTAGTGACCATTATGAGTGATACCCTACTGTGCTCAGAATAACATACCCTTTTTTCAGTAAAGATAGATAGGTTGGTTATCTCTGTTTTACTTAGTTCTTTTTCAGTGGTTTTGTTCTATTGTTTCATGTGGCCCAGGTTTCTTTGTCTCCTCAATTTGGCAACCTCCCTGTGTTTGTTTCTGTGTTTTAGATAGAGCAGCTTTGACTCTCTGTTTTAGTAGTGTGGCCTAGTATAGAAAAGGCACCTGTAAATTGTGTGAGGCAGAGTTTTAGGTAATCACCAGGGTGGAGCCACCTGCTTCAATGCTTTGTGGCTTTCTATGGGAGGGGGGCTCAGAGAGGAGACAGTGCTGCTGTCTGGCTTCTGGAGGTTTGCCCAGCACTTGCCCTGTTTCCAGTGACCTCATTTACTCCTTGTATGCAACAGGTGCCCTTCCAGCTGGTTCCCTGTTGCCTAAGTCCAGAGGGGGTGGGTCTATATACATTCTAAATCTGTGTGGGTCCCTTAAGTATAGTCTCCTGATATGGCAGTTACACCTGCCACCCCAACCCAACCTGGTTTCTGTAGCCATAAACTATGGGGATCACTCTTCCTAGTGCTGGAACTTGGCTGTGTGGTCCAGCCTGGGACTGGGGTCATTTGCTCCCAAGGTATTCCTTTTGATTTTTAGCCACCACACATGAATGTGGGACCACCCATTCTGCTGCTGCCGCCACCTCTCCACACCACAGGGAGTCTCCACCCCTCCTATCTGTCTAGATGAATGTGGCTTCTTCAAATCCTTGCTTGTTGAACTTCCATGTAGGTAAATTTTCTGATGGTTCTGGGTGTTATTTGTTTTGAGGTCTAGTTGTAATTCTTTCCATAGCTGTGCAAGGAGGCAAAGCATGTTTATCTATGTCTCCATTTTTACTGTAAATCCTCACATCTATTATCTTTTAACACTTAATATTTTTGAAATTAGGCAAATGTCCACAGTTTTCCAGTAACTTAAGTATCTAAAACTTGAATATTACTTGCTAGTCTCTAAGTTACCCCCATTGAGAGGCATGGATTCTAATGTAGCATACAGCTCTTAAGAATATAGTCTTGTCTGTTGCTATAAAGATGATGCACTATCATTGCAAGTGAAATCACTATCACAAATATAGAAAGTGACTTAAGCATATAATTCATTTTATATATCTTCTGAATATCAATTATCACCCATCCTCACTTATCATGTAAAATATACTTTTATTGCTTTTTCAGTCTTTAGTGAGAATTGTTAGCAGGATGGTGGTGTGACATCCTTAGATGATCCATTTCCATTCTAGTCACCATATGGGGTTTGTCATCCAAGTGTGGGTTGAATAGGATGGGGATAGAAAAATAAGTTACTCTTTTCATCTAACATACAAAGAACTTGATAAAATATTTCTTCCCTTTACCACTTTAATCTCCCTTGTATATCTCTGGTATATAATGATTTGGATAATACCTAAATTTGTGACAAGGTAGTTAATGTTATGGAGATTCAGGAAAAATGAGATTGCCCCCTACTTCAGTTGTCACTGTAGTTGCTAGGGCCAGAGATTTATTATAAACAAGGTGTATGGACAAAATTGCTCAGTGAGCTGAACTGAAGCAAGTTCCTCAAATTACTTTAAGTTTTTTCCACATGATGAAAATTTACATTTCAAACATGTGATGAAACATTTTTGTCTTCTACCGACCTGTTCCAAAAGTTAAAGAAGAAAAAACATTTTACCTGTATTTTTATTTGCATTACATATTTTTAAAAATATGTTAGTGTTGTTGGTATTCATTTCATTACTTACAAATCAGAGAAAATTAAAGAGACAGAATCAGAAGTGCTTTAAAAATTATATAATAAAATTATCATTTTACTGTATTATCTTAATTTGTACAAGGTTTCTGAAGCTTAGCACTATTGACATTTGGACCAGATGAAATTTTGTGTGTGTGGTGGGGGAATGGGGGTGGAAGAGGAGGGCTGTCCTGTTCCTTGTAGGATGTTTAGTAACATTCTTATCCACTACCACCAGTAACATCGTTACCCACCAGATGTCAGCAGCAACCTCCTCCATCGGTTGTAACCATCAAAAACCTATCCAGCTATTACCAAATGGGTTCTGAAGGACAAATCATCTAATGTTGTAAACCACTGGTTTAGAGCTTGACAGTTTTTTTAAGTATTTCACTATACATCATCTTATCCTAACATCATATGAACCCTAGAAATAAATGATGTATTTAGATATGAGGAAAATGAATCATAGGGAATTTAAGTAAATTATTCAATGGTACAACTATGACTGAGATCCATCTTTATCTTCAATAGTGTTTTTTCCCTTGACTAGTGTTTTTCAAAAATTGCTGTGCATCAGAATTAACTGGAAGGCTGTCTATAACAAAAAATCTTGGGTCTCATCCCAGACTATCTGCTTCACAAGGTCTAGATTGGAACTCAATAGTTTACATTTCTAACTAACTCTTGGATGATACTAAGGCTGCTCTTTCAGGGGCCACACTTGGAAACCTGTTAGATTAGACTACTAAAATGTAGCATGCTTAAGAATTTAATGTGTTCCATCTACCTTCCAAAAGTGTAACCATTACTCTGACCATAGATGATTTGCAGAATTTGAATCTCCTATATTTATGTTGAGGATTGTGACAAGAGGTTATGATGAATTTGTGACAATGGGTGACAAGGGGGACTCTAAAAGTTATTACTTGGAGGTCCAGAAGTCAATTTCATGTTCCATTAAAATGCTTCTCTTGTGATCTTTTTTCACGAAAATGAAAGGTTGAATTGGATCACTACCAATTTTGTAAACAAGTCAAGCTAAAACTTTGAGAAACTTCAGCAATCCCTTGCACTTTAATTGCCTTACCTAAGACATAAAGGTTTTTTTTTTAACATAGATGATTAATTCAACAGTTTATGTTCCATTATTGCTATTACATTTGTAATGCATTTACATTAAGGTGAAAAGATCAATAACTTTTCTTTACAGATACCTGGATAGCCAAGTTTTTACATATTGGCAGTCAATTTCAAGTACTGACAGTAGAATCTCAAGATCTTTTGAATTGTCTTACTATCCAGCTGAGAAATTTAATTTTTCACTTCTTTATATGAGTATCATCTGCCTAATATTGTTAATTCCCTACTCTTTCTTTCACTATTACATGTCTTCAATTCTTTCACTATTACATGTCTTCAAATTCTGTTCTCAAGTTCTTACTATATTTCAGAATTTATCCTACTATTCATATTAATGTGTCAATCAGAACAGAGTCTAAAACTTAATTACATAAAATTTATAAAGATCAAGAGATTTTTTTTCATTCTCTTTTCAGTTGACAGAAATTAATGTGTAGTTTAGCTGAAGAAAATAGCTTCATCCTTTGGCAACATAAAAACATTATTTCTTATTTGATCAATTCAGCTGGAGAACATTTTTGTCACCTGTGTATAACATTGGAAATAATTATATTGGTTATGTAAATCCTCATCAGCTTTTGTGAGTTATTTAGCTATAGCAAGAAAAGATCAAATCATTTAGATGAGAAATGAAGTAATGGCAAAAAAAGTTTGAGATTCTCAGCTTTCTGTTTACTTTTACTGTGACTCATAGTCTGCAATTTCTTTTTTTCTCTAACAAAGGCTGTATCTGAGCAAGGGGTCTCTGAGCAATGAGGTGATAGAAACTGGGTGAAAATCATTGCTATAATTTCCTGAAGATAAATGCAAATTGTTAGCTACTTATCTAAATCATCCTTTATCTCTCTAATGCAGACTGCTACAGTTAGCCACAATGCCTCTCAATTTCAGGAAAGCATTACCTAGGAAAATGGCAGATTGCACAAGTGAGAAATAGAAAATAATAATAAAATCCTCTATTGTCTTCTTTATAGTTATTGGAACTGCATTCAGGCAAAAGCTTATCATATCAACATTGAGATAAATATGATGTAAGAGCATTGGGGAACACTGGAGATGTAGTACAAGGAAACCAACTACTCTGGATTATTAGAGCCTTGCTTTGCCACTTATAGGTCATGGTCTGCAACAAGTTATTTGACTTCTGAGTCTTATATCATAATTTTCTCATCTATAGAATGTGGACAGCAGTAGCAGCTATATCATATCTATTGTCTTATATGTCAGGAAGCTTTATAATATTTGTAATACACAATATATTGTCAACAAGTAAACATTATTATTGTTCAGTAAGCAAGTATAGTCTCAACAAATATACATTTTTATTTCTCAGGAAGCAATTTTTATCAAATTTTTCTTATCTTGTTTCCTCATTGCACAGGATTCATAATTTATCAATGATAAAATAAATTTGAATTTACAGATATATCATTCTTTCATGTACAATTTTTATACTAGGATTTAATTTATTTCAACTAGTCTTTCTCAATTGCATATTATAAGCCTACCATAAAACTATAAGTATTCAAACAAATAACAAAAGCTTGAGACCATGGTGAAAAATTGCTAAATGTGTTTAAGTTTAAAGAAATATTCTTATCCATAAAGTGGTAGTCATAAAACTTAATTTATGTATCTTGCAGTTATATTGTGGACAGTAATATAAGGTTATTGCTCTATTAACTCATTCAAGATCAAATTTCCAGTGTCAAAATAATGGGCACTGATGTACATAATCATAATTTAAAGCATACCACCAAAGACTTATTAAATGTAAAAGAATGGAACTGAGAATGTGTAGCAATCATCTCAGAAAACTCACTCAAAAGATAATTTTTTAACTATATGACAGATAATATTTGGATATTACTTCAAGCTTAGCCAAAGATGAACATCACCTTTAAAAAAGGTGGCCTCTAGCAGCTCTCACAATAGATGCCCTGCAGCATTTTGATGGCGGGCACTATGGATAAATAACAAGGGGTATTAAAAAAGATGAATTGGGTCAGTAGGTCTGCGTTTTCATTCTGAAACATGGGTCCTGGTTTTAGTCACCAATATCAATTTTCTATCCAGTGTTAACCAAAGTCCTTTCATTTGTCATTGTTGTAGAGTCAAGAGATGAAATGGAAAAGCTGTATACAAATAGGGTTGAGAAAGAAATAAATTTCTCCCCTAGAAGTATTTAAAGTTAAATTATTCAATACCATGTGGGCAAAATAAAATGCTTTCAATGGTCAGATTCTGGACACTAGAAGATGGTGGAGTAGGATGCACCAGGAGTCTATCTTCCCACCTAGATAACCATTGCCTTGGGAAAATCTTCCTGATTTAAGTACTTTGGAACTCTGCAGTCTATTAAAAGCTTGGATTGTAAAATGTGGTTAATTTTGGCCAATGTCAACTTTTAGCAGAGTAGCAGCTACCAATCCCCTATCCTCATCCAGTTGGCAGGCTGCTAGGCTTTGTTCCTGGACCAGTCTACACACAGGTTTCAGGAGCCAGGGCACACAAAAAAGAACCTGTGCTCTGATTATTGATGGCTGCTTTTGACTTCTGAAGTGCAATGAAGCAGATGACCACGACTTTTGGACCTTTCCACTTTATGATTAGCCCCTTCTGCTCTGACTGAAGAGATTTAAAGGGCAAGCACCCTTCATCCTTTTCCATTTTTATCATTTTCCCCCTTTTAAGAACCAGATATTAAATACTAGGACATTCAAAAGCAAATGCATATATGAGGAAAATTAAAAAGTGACCATATGCCCTGGCCAGCTTGCCTCAGTTGGTTGGAATGTTGTCCCATACACCAACAGGCTATGGGTTTGATCCAGCTGGGGCACACATGGGAGGAAACAAATCAATGGTTCTCTCTCACATTGATGTCTTCCTTTCTCTATATTTTCCTTCTTCTCTCTCTAAAATCAATAAACAATCTTGACTGTAGTTTCCTGCTTTTTATGACTTTGAATATTTCTTGCCAATCCCTTCTAGCCTGCAAAGTTTCTTTTGAGAAATCAGCTGAAAGTCTTATGGATACTCAGCTGTAGGAAACTAACTGCTTTTCTCTTGCTGCTTTTAAGATTCTCTCTTTATCTCTAACCTTTGGTATTTTGACTATGATGTGTCTTGCAGTGGACCTCTTTAATTACATATTGCTTGGGACTCTCTGTGCCTCTTGGACTTGCATGTCTATTTTCTTCAAAATTAGGGAAGTTTTCTTATATTATTTTTATAAGTGGATTTCCAATTTCTTGCTCTTTCTCCTCTCCATCTGACACACTTAAGATGCAAATGGTCAAATGCTTGAAGTTGTCCTTGAAAATGCTTACATTATCCTCATTTTTACTTTGTTTCTTTTTGTTTTCTTTTTGGGGGATACTTTTTTCCTCTTGTTGTTCTGATTGGATTTTTTTTTTTGCTTCCTTATGTTCCAAATCATTGATTTGATTCTTGATGTCATCTACTCTATTGTTGTTTCCCTGTAAATTATTCTTCATTTCAATTAGTGTATCCTTTGTGTCTCACTGGATCTTTTTTATGGTGTTGAGGTCCTCACTAAGATTGTTCTACCCAGAAAGGATACCATTTAGAATCAAAAGACAGATAAAGAGCTTCCTAAACAAGAAAAAACTAAAGAAGTTCATCATTACCAAACCATTGTTATATGAAATGTTAAAGAGACTTATTTAAGAAAAAGGAGAAAATGAAAAGTATGAACAATAAAATGACAATAAATACGTATCTGTCAACAATTGTATCTAAAAACAAGCTAAACAAACAAAAAGAACAGAGACATAATCATGGATATGGAGTGTGTTTTAATGGTTGCCAGATGGGAGGGGGTACAGAGAAATGGGAGAAGAGATGAAGGAATTAAAAAGTACAAACAGGCATTTACAGAATAGTTATGGGGACATAAAGTACAGCATAAGAAATGGAGAAGCCAAAGAACTTATACACATGACCCATGCATATGAACAAAGGTATGGGGATTGCTTGAGGGAGTGCAGGATTCTGGGTGGACAGGGAGCAAAAGGGGACAAATTGGGACAACTGTAATAGCATAATCAATAACATAATTAAAAATAAAATCAATAAGCATATTAAAGAATTTTTTAAAGAAAGTAAATGACCACACCTGCTATAGGAAAGGCACATACTCACAAAAGATAAGGGATGAATTTAAGGTTATACCTTAGGCTGAACCTTGACACAGAGTTGGTGACCCCCATGAAAAACCAATAATCCAAATTACAAACAAACAAAAAAAAATTCCAGCAAACTCTAGGGTAGGGAGACAATCTGGTTTGCAGAGCTAACACATTTTTAGATTCAAATGTCCAGTTTTCAATGATATAAACACACACATGCAAACACTAGGAATACAAATAAATAATAATATGCCTTTTCTAAGGAGGGGGGAACCCAACAGAATCTGTCTCTAGAAAAAGACCTGATGGTAGATCCACTAGACAAAGATTTTTGAACAATTGTATTGAACATGAAAATGATACAGGAATAAAATAGAAATAATAATAAAGAGGTAGAAAATCTTAAAAGAAACTGTAAAGAAATTCAGGAGCTGAATAGTACAATAACTTAAAAAACATACACTAGTGATTCAAAGATTTAAGCAGGTAGAGAAAGAATCAATGAACTTATAAAAAAGTCAATGAAAATTAAGTCTGAGGAACAGAAAGAAAAAAGATTAAAGAACAGTGAACAGAGCCTAATGGGCCTGTGGGACCCATCAGGGAAACCAATGTGCAACTTATGGCAGTCCCAGAAGGAGAATAGAGAAAGAAAGGGGCAGAGAGAATACTTGAAAAAATGATGGCTAAAAACTTCTCAAATTTATTAAAAGAGGTGTGTATAAATATCCAAGAAGCTCAACCACTCCAAGTTAAGATGATCTCAAAGAAATCCACACTGAGATGCTTATAATCAAACTTTTGAATATCAAAAACAAAGAGAATAACAGTGAAGTGACTCATCACATAGGTATAAGGACTTCTCCATGAGCTTATCAGCAGATATCTAGTCAAAAACTTTGAGACCAGAAGAGGGAACTGTTTTAAAACAAACACACTTTAAGATACAGATGAAGGTAGATAAAAGACTTAAATATAAGTCATGACACCATAAAAGTCCTAGAGGAAAACACCAGCAGGAAAATCTCAGATATTCCACACAGCAACATCTTCACTGATATGTCCCCTAAAGCAATG
Organism: Tonatia bakeri; assembly: GCA_004024845.1. Classification (NCBI taxonomy): domain Eukaryota; kingdom Metazoa; phylum Chordata; class Mammalia; order Chiroptera; family Phyllostomidae; genus Tonatia; species Tonatia bakeri. The sequence goes on from PVIA01001798.1 coordinate 216,068, forward strand.
GACATAAAAGAAAGAATATACAAATTTGACCTCATCAAATTAAAAAGCTTCTGCATGGCTAAAGAAAGAAGCATTAAAATGAAAAGAGAACCAACCATATGGGAAAACATATTTGCCAATGATACCTCAGACAAGGGTTTGAGCTCCAACATATATAAAGGACTCACATGACTCCACTCCAGGAAGACAAAAACCCAATTAAAAAATCAGCAAAGGACTTGAACAGACACTTCTTCAAGAAGGACATACAGAGGGCCCAGAGGTATAAGAAAAGATGCTTAGCATCACTAGCCATCAGATAGATGCAAATTAAAACCACAATGAGATACCACTTCATGCTGTTGAGAATGGCCATCATAAACAAATCAACAAACAAGTGCTGACTGAGGCTGTGGAGAGAAGGGAACCCTAGTGCACTGTTGGTGGGAATGCAGACTGGTGCAGCCACTGTGGAAAACAGTATGGAATTTCCTCAGAAAATTAAAATTAAATGGAACTGCCTTTTTATCCAACAGTTTCACTCCTGGGATTATATCCTAAGAACCCTGAAGCACCAATACAAAAGAACCTATGCACCCCAATGTTCATAGCAGCACAATTCAGAAAAGCCAAGTTCTGGAAGCAGCCTAAGTGCCCATCGGTAAATGAGTGGATAAAAACACTGGTACGTTTACACAATGGAATACTACACAGCATAGAGAAAGAAGGAGCTCCTACCCTTTGTAACAGCATGGATGGAACTGGAGAGCATTATGCCAAGTGAAATAAGCCAGGCAATGAGGGAAAAATACCATATAAGCTCACCTTTAACTGGAACATAATCAACAAAAGAAAAAAAGCAAGCAAAATATAACCAGGGACACTGAAAGTAAGAACAATCTGACAGTAACCAGAGGGGAGGGGAGGGGATAGTAGGGGCAAGGGTATTCAGGAACTACTATAAAGGACACATGGACAAAACCAAAGGGAAAGGTAGACGCAAAAGAAGGAGGGTGTTTGACTGGGGTGTGGGGGAGCAGTGGGGGGAAAATGCAGACAACTGTAATTGAACAACAATAAAATAATTTAAAAAAGAAAAAAGATAGAATGGATATTATTCCTTTTTTTTTCTTGAACAGATTGATTCACATTCCTCTTCTTTTCTTCTTTAACAGATTCAATTGCTCATCTTAAAAAGCAACCTCGAAATTACCTTACTGTAAAAAGAAATCTTTTCTTCTGCTTCCCCTAAATCACTTTTAGCTTCAGACTAGATTGTAATCCAAGGCCTTCCTCCAAATTCCCTTTGGGCACATTGTTCAATATCACCACAATTATACATATATCACCACAGTCACCTCACAGCATAATTACACCCCCTTTTTGGGTGGTGAAAATACTTGAGCTCTCTCAGCAAATTTCAAGTGTATAATACATTAATGTTAACTAGAGTCACCATGCTACATTTTAGGCCTACAGAACTGATTCATCTCATAGTTGAAAGCTTCTACTCTTTGACAAACATATCTTCTTTTCCTGCCACCTCCAACCCATCAGTACACTCTTTTTTTTTTTTACTGTGAGCTCAACTTTTCTTAGATTCCACATAAAGTCAGATCATGAAGTATTTGTCTTTCTATGTACAACTTAGTTCATGTAGCCTAGTGTCCTCCGAGTTTATTCATTAATGTTGCAAATGACAGGATTTCCTTTTTCGTTAAGGCTAAATAATAATTTCATTACATATAATGCAACTATATATAAAATACATTTTTATATACAAGGTATATATAAAGGAAAAGTTTATATGGACTTAAGCTGGACACTTAGATTCTTTCTTTTTTTTTAAAAAGATTGTATTTCTTTATTTTTAGAGAGGGAAGGGAGGGGGAAAGAGAGAGAGAAACATCAATGTGTGGTTGCTGGGGGCTGTGGCCTGCAAACCAGGCATGTGCCCTGACTGGGAATCGAACCTGCGATGCTTTGATTCGCAGCCCGCGCTCAATCCACTGAGCTACACCAGCCAGGGCAGATTCTTCCTATATCTTGGCTATTGTAAATAACTGTAGTGAACATGAGACTATAGATGTGTATCTCTTTAAGATATTAATTTCATCTCTCAGAAGGGAGACTGCATTCATATGAGACTGCAGTTCTATTTTTAATTTTTTGAAGAACTTCCCTATTGTTTTCCATAACGAAGCTACCAATTTACATTCCCACCAACAGTATACAGGGGTTACCTTTTCCGCACATCCTCCCCAACACTTATGATTTGATTTGACTTTTTGATAATGACCATCCTAACGGGTGTGCAGTGATATCTCATTGTGGTTTTGGTTTGCATTTCTCGGATGGCTAGTGATGTTGAGCATCGTTTCATAAACCTTTGGAGCACTTGCATGTCTTCTTTGGAAAAATGTGTATTTAGGTCCTCAGCCCAATTTTAATCAGGTTATTATTATTATTGCTATTGGAAAATGGGAAAAGGCTAGTTTCTTTAATAAGTGATGTTGGGCAAGTTGGCTATCCACATGCGAAATGATAAACTTGGCATTAACCATACATCGTATGCAAAAATCAACTCAAAATGGATTAAACACAAGACTCCAAACTGTACATTTCCCAGAAGAAAGCAGTGGGGAAAACTACTTGATTTTTTGGATTTGACATCAAAAGCACAGACAATAGAAGCCAAAATAAGTAAGTGGGACTGCATCAAATTAAAAGTTTCTGCTTAGTAAAGGAAACAATCGTTAAAACAAAAAGGCAACCTATGGAATGGGAAAAAATATTTGCAAACCATGTATTTTGTAAGGGGTTACTATCTAGTTTGACTACTTTAATTAACTATTTTTGTGATGTTGCTAATGTCCTAAAGACTCCAGTAAAATGAAACAACTCAGTGATCAAACCCAGTGCACTGTTGGATAAAATGAAATAGGCAAATGTATGGACAGATGCATTTTGAAATAGAACATTGCAGGAACGAAGTTGCCCTGATCATTTGAGCATTGGGTTATTAATATAGTTTTCCAAGTAATTTTACTGTTCTTGGTGCATTTATCCTAAAGCACAAGTTATAATTTTGTCTCTGGAATTAACATACTACAGTTTGATTTACAAGATCTGTTCCTACCTCTGCTAACATAGGCAGCAACTGATAAATGTTACTCATCAACAAATGCATTCTGTTATTATATCTCACTAAATGTGTACAATTAAAAAACGTTGGCTACTAAATTTTATCTATACATTAGCAGATAATTAGAATTTAGAAGCCAAAACTTTGGAATAGCCTTTTTGCCACTTATCAATACTGTCTTTATTTAATCTCCAAATGTTTGCATTGAAATTCAAACATCAAAATTTACGTAACTCACAGTATCAACAAACCTGGTGAAATATTTCTCCAACCTGTCCTTTCTAGGCTCATCTAACATCAGGTAGACTCAAATATTTAACAACTTCATGTAATATTCTACCAAATTCTAGTTTAAACATCCACTAATGGAATTTATCTTGAAACTTTCTATATTTTAAAATAACTTAGAAATTCTAATTTAAACATCAGCTAATGGAATTTAACTTGAAACTTTCCATATCTTAAAGTAACTTAGAAATTAGCTCCAGTTGTTAAGTCTTGCAAAATATTAGTGCCATGAAATAATATTGGAGACATTTCATCAGCATTCTTCTGTAGAACAAGTATTACCAATTTATCTTGAAAACTGAAGTGCACCCAAAGATACAGTTGAGCCTTAGGATAGCTGAAGAATTTGGGTGGCCATCTAGGGAAGCTTGAGATCAGGCTCTTAAATGCTCTTTGTAAATATCTTGAGAACTCTCTTGGCTTTTTTATCAGATAATGTACTGGAAATTTTAGATGTATTTTAATAATCAAAGAAAGTAAGCTAATAGAGCATTATTTTGAAGATAGATGTTAGTTTTTAAGCATTTCTCCCTCTCTCTCCCCATGTGTATATTGCATATTGTAAGCCTAACACCATTTTATTATTTTGATAAAGCCATTTGCAAAACAAATTCAATATATACAATGGCTCAGTCACAGAATATGTTTTGTTTCTTGTGTTATCCTAAAAATAAAAAGTCAAAGTGAGAAAAGTAAGCATTTATTTGAGATCACAGACTAGCAATCTGGAGGCTCAGATTCAGACAAAAACAATTAGTTCCAACGTGAGGTGAAAGCAGGGGGCAGTGTATGAGAGAAAAAGGAAGGGAAAGATTACACTAATAGAAGAAAGCAACTTCTATTGGTGTTAACAAACTGAGTTACTCTTTAGCTGAATATGGCTGGTTCCTGATTCCCGCCGCCCCCCCTAATAAAAAGGTCCATAATCATCAGTCCCTGTGGTCGGGATGTCTGTTTTCCTGTTACCTTTACAAATAATTATTTGTAAGCAATGTTTCTTTGGCCTAAATCAAAGGTTAATTTTCCCCGCTTTAAACATTTCCAAGTCAAGGCAGTTTCTCTGGAATGGCTGCTCTGGCTCCATTTTAAAATGACTGCACTTGTGTCAGCCTTTCCTACTTGCTTCTGTAATGTCCAAGATTTATGATCCTTGCAGACTAGTCTTCTTCCAGGGTGATTCAAGAATTGCGATCTCTTCCATCTTATGGTTTTGCTTACTTGGACTTGTAATGCCCATAGTTATTGTGCTTATTTGTCTGAAAAAGGCAGAAAGGAGAGAGTTTGGAGGTCCACACCTGTACTTTTTTTAATTGGCTAGTGGTGAAAGTCATTAATACGACTTTTCCTTGTATTCCATTGGCCAGAATTTAGTCACCTGGTATTATAGGTTAAATTGTGTTCCCACATGATTTATATGTTGAAGTCTTAAACTCAAGTGCCTTAGAATATGACCTTAATAGAGGTAATTAAGTTAAAAGTGAGGTTATTAGCATGGCTTGAAATTCAATAGGACTTGTGTCCTTATGAAACAGAAGAAATTCAGACAGAAGGACACATGAAGGGAAGCTGGACATCTACATGTGAAAGAGAACGGCCTGAAACAGGTTCCTTCCTCACTGCCCTCAGGAAGGAATGACTCTGCCAACACCTTGCTTTTGAACTTCTAGCCTCCAGATAATAAACTCATGTTATTTAGGCATCTGGTTTGTGGTACTTTGCTGCAATACTTTCACAAAATAATATACCTGGCTACGCCTAACTGCAAAGGAAAGTTTGGAAATGTGGTCCAACTGTGTGTCCAGAAAGAAGAGAAAATTGATAAAAATTTAGCTGTTCTTTGCCACACCATTCTATTTGCTAACTGTTTTAACAACAATGACAGAAACAGATTGTCAGAAGGTTGATTTATAAAATTATCAAATATTGATTTTAACAATCAGTTGTTTTCTATCTAATTATAATGTCTTTTGATTACTGATGTCAGATAAATAATTGCACCCAGATGGTAATAAGGATGTTGTACAGAAAAGTTAGTAGAACCAAATGTGTACCCAGCTCTACCATTACTGGGTTTCTTAATTCTCAGACCTGTTTTTGTATCTATTTAAAAAAAAGAGTGTAACATAATTTCTGAGGATTCTAATTTTATTATTATTAAGTTAAATAATTTGACATTTCTCTTAATTATCAGCCTGACTTTCAATCTTTCAAGTGAATATAGTCTGCAGAATTGTAACACGTATATCTAACTGTATGTCTTCTATCCAATTCATTTTTCCTGGGTATCTCCATACAAACTGATCCTTTCCTATTCCCCATCTTGGTTAATGTCAAGGTCATTTGCCTACTTTGCCGAAGCTAGAAACATTGGGGGTATACTGAATATTTTCTTATTCTTTATCATTGACTTCTAATTTATTACTAAATTTCATCATTTTTCTGTTTTAATTATCACTGAAATCCATCCATCTCCCTATTTCTACTTCCTTAGTGTGCATGTTTAATATCTCTGTGAAGGATTGCTGCAACACTCTTAATCACTTTCCTTCCTGTTTCATTCATCTCTAGCCCGTCTTCCGTGTCTTGGAGCAGAGAAAACGCTGTGTGTTCTTCCACTATTTCCTCTTTCTGGGCACACGAGTAGGTAGACTGGGGACGAAACAATCAGTTCTGGCCGATGGAATGTGGCCAGAGTGGTATTAGGCTTACTCCTTAAAAACACTTTCTGCCTTATTGCATAGTTTTCTCTTCTTCTATATAGTAATTTTGGAAGCTATGTGATGAGCAAAGCACAGAAATTGCATAACCAAAGCTCTAGTGCTCAATGCATTTTCTATAACATAAATTTGTTCATGGTGTTATAATTCTGATGGTTTTTTATTATCAGTAGTATAAAACAAATTTCTTAATTTAAAATGTAAATTTCTTTAAAAATCTGACCCCAAATTATTTTTCCAGTCTGTTGTTTCCTACTTTGAATCTTGTAATCCCTGAATCCTAAACTTCTTTTCCAGACACACTGCTCTTTGCCCTTTTTGTGTGTTATTGTTTCTAAGATTCCCTCATCTCTTCTGTCCTATTCGTCACTCAAGGCTTAACTAAAATGCAAGTAGATATTCTGGGCAAAGTCATAAAGATTTTTCTTGGGATTCACACATTTGCCTTTTCTTACCTTTGTTCATCATTGGACATATATCTTGGTATTATCTGCTAACATGTTTCTTTCCCCATTAGACTGTTAGTTGTCTGAGGACAAGGACTTGATGCACTCTTCTGAGATTCCCAAGTACCTACACTGACCCATGTGAGGGTGGCATTTAATAAATATTTGCTGAATGAATGTTACATGAATAATGGATTATGTCAGCATGAAAAATAGTGGAGATAATGTAAATTGACTGCTGATGAACCTCAGATTTTTTTCTAGGTTACTTAAAGTTCCTTATTGTTTGCCACAGTAGCTGGCCAGATTGTATATTTTAATTAACTTTTAGTTGTCATGGGATACTCAGAAGGGAGCAAATACTTCGGTAAATACCATCAATATGGAGCATCTGGTTCTCTAAGGTTCAAGTCCATTAAAGTTCTGTGTAATTGTTCAGTAGAGTCAGACCCTGTCCCTTGTCAATGGCAGGAGAGATTAGCTCTCCAGATTGTCTCTTGCTACTTGGCATTTGCATGCTTCCCCAGACAATGGACTTTCACTATACATTTAAGAACACCCTCAAAATCAACTGTGCAGTCAGAGACTGCTTGTCACTCTCTTACCTGTTTCCTTGGCTGTCCCATTAGCCTACTTGAGTGTCTGTAGAGAGTTGAGACTGTTTATCAAAAGGGGAGCAGGAATTTGAGGACTCCTGAGTCATTCAGTATTTACTGTCCCAGAAAACCCCAGAGGTCTTCAAAGATTAGGTCCAAAGCTGAGAGTGATAAAAAAATTATCCTGCTTGGAGAGGTAAAGGCACCAAGGTCATAAAGAAAATGATTGGTGGAAATATTTTTACCTGAGATAAAATAATAGAGCAGCAATATGGTGGAGAGAAAGAAAAGGTTTCTTTTTATTATTATTTTTCAAGACCGGAGCAGGGTTGTAGGGGATATTAATATCCCTCAGCTGTACACGATTCTTAAGTAGCTCTGGGAATTGGAAAGTCTGCAATTTATAACCTCTCTCCTCTGTTCTTATAAGCAATTTAACCAAGCTCCTGTTAGCAAACCTCTGAAGCAACAAAAATCCTAGGCGAGATTTTAAAGCCCATAGTAAAGATAATACAATTCTCCTGCATAAAAACAAAACATTATTAATTCTGTACTGCTGCTGAAGTCTCTTTTCAAGCCTATGTGACTTTCTGTATTAAATGAGCCCACGGATGCTGGAATGAGCCAAGCTAGGATGTCATTTATCACTAGCCATTTGGGGTGCACCAACCATAGAGCCAGCCCTCAGCATGACCCTTACAATAGCTCACCCTCTGTGTGTGCAGGGATTTTTATCTGTGGACATGCTGATTTTTTAGGATTTAAATGTATTTTCCTGACATGGTTCATGGCCCCTGCCCCCAGGTGCTTGTCCTCTGAAGTGAGAACCTGCTTCTGCAATGCACCTCATGGCAGATCATACCCCTTCAGCCATTTGTAACCCTAATTCCTTTCAACTCTTAACTCTTCATGTATGACCCATTTACTTGGATAATTCATTATCAGTTGAGTCACTAATTTTGCCATTTGCAAAAAGATGAATTTAGATCATTACCTCATACTGTTGACAAAAGTGAACACAAAATTGATTAAATATGTAAATGTGAGGATTAATACTATAAACCTTGTAGAAGAAAATAGAAGAGGAAATCTACGTGAACTTGTGTTAGGCAGAGTTCTTACATATAGCACCCAAGACACTATCTGTACAAATTTATCATATGAATAATTATATTTCATCACCATTAAAAACTTAAGTGCTTCAGCCCTGGCTGGTGCAGCTCCGTGAACTGAGTGCTGGCCTGCAAACCAGAGGGTCACTGGTTTGATTCCCAGTCAGGGCACATGCCTGGGTTACAGGCCAGGTCACCAGTAGGGGGCGTGTGAGAGGCAACCACATGTTGATGTTTCTCTTCCTTTCTTTTTCCTTCCCTTCCCCTCATTCTAAACATAAATAAAATCTTTAAAACAGGTCAATCTCTGCTCAGAGTTGGCCCACTCCCGTGTTCTGTGGAGTGTACTATCACTTAATAAATTTTCCCTCTTTCTTTATACTATTAAAAAAAATCTTTAAAACAAAACTTCAATGTTCAAAAGTTATCATTAAGAAAATTTAAAAAGATAAACCACAGTGTGGGAAAAAGAATTCACATATCATCTATCTGGTAAATGATTTGTATCCTGAATATGTAAAAAGTTTTTATAACTCAGTAATGAAAAAATAACCCAGTTTTTAAAAATAAGAGCAAAGAGAGATATAGGTGACAAATATGCCATGAAAGAATATGCAGCATCATTAATCATTAAGAAATACAAATTAAAATCAGAATGAAATAACATTGCACACTTACTAGAGTGATGTTAATAAAAAAATAGATGATCACATATGTTAATGAGGATGTGAAAAATCTGAAACCGTTATACATTGATAGTAAGAATGTAAAATGTATAGCCATTTTGGAAAACAATTTGGCAATTTCTTAAAATGTTAAAAATGTATTTACTCTATGGCCAATAATTTCAGCCTTAGGAATCTACCCCAGAGAAATTAGTTCACACAAATTTCCATATGTAAATGCACATAGAAATGTTATTCATATTAGCCACAAAGCAATTTTTGAAAGGTCCATTAACTGATGAGTAGAAAAACAAAATATGGTGTGTTCAAGCAATGACATTTTGTTCAGCAATAGAACTAGGTAACAAATGCTGTAGGATGGGTGAACCTCAAAAACATCGTACTCAATGAAAGAAGCCAGACACCGAAGTCTGCAGTATCTATAATTCCATATATATGAACCACTCAGGAAACAAAAATGTATAAAGACAGAAAGAAGATCAGTGGTTGCTTAGGGCTTATTCAGGAAGAGATTGCCAATGGACCCGAGGGATGTCTCTGGAATGCCAGAAGGGTTCTCAACGTGGATCGTGGGGATGGTAGCATAGCTCTATGCATTTGAATGAACATTTAAAAGAGAAACACAATAATAACATGAGAGACAAACATGAAGCTATCTTAAACTCTTACTTCCAAATCATATTGCAGATTGGTATCAAATAACACTTTATGCAAGCCTTCTATAAGATGGTGCATTGTGAACTGTTACTGAATTCTCAAATTGTGTATCTCATCTTATTAGATTATGAATTACTCCTGAGATGTTAAGTATCATGCCCAGTGTAATACAGTAATGATGAAGATAGTGTAAGAGGGGGACTCAAGACAACCCGGAGTTTATTTATGTAAAAAATGTGTATTTATTCTTACATGTTTAAACTGTAGTCACATTCAAAGTACTCCCTGTTTGATGGATACATCTGTTGAGACATTTTTTCCACAGCTCAAAACTCTTGCACTCATTGATTTTGATGCCTTTTAGTGCTTCTGCCATTTTTTTGTTTCACATCTTCCACATCTGGCAAACCATTTCCCTTTGAAGACTTTTTTCTTCCTGGGAAACAAGCAAACAAAAAAAAGTAGCTTGAGGCAAGATTGGGTGAACAAGGAGGGTGGGGCGCGGAGGTCACGCTATTTTTGGTTGGAAACTGCTGAACTCCCAGAGCAGTGTGGGCGGGTGTTCTGGTAAACCATCCATCACGAAATGGGCACACATGTTGAAAGAGCCTTCAAAAAATGTTCACTGAAGCTGAACACAGCCTCTCACAACAATGACAGCTGGTACACTGATACAAAAGGATTCTAGAACACTCACTTAGTGGGGGAAGCCTGTACTAAAAAGGGGCCTACCATCCAGAAAATAATTCAATTTTTTGGGGTCTCCTCTCATATGAACCGGGACATCTGTTGCTCCAGAGTCTGTGTGTCTATGCACAGGCGTGTGCATTTCCCGCTATCTCCCTGTATGATATGTGTGCCTCAGCAACACAGCCATACGTCTGACATACTCAGTTTTAATATTGCAGTTCATCTTTCTTTTGACCTATTTGTGTTTTCTAAAGCTTTTAACCAGTTAACCTTTCAAAGGGGATTTCCCCCTCCCTTAAATCAAACTATGTGTTTGGTACTTATTAAAACTCCGTTCACGAGGCCCCATGGACAGAGGCTAGAGGAGTGACATGGAATAATGGACTACAGATTTAGATCTGAAATCAGATATATAATTATAATCTCAAATTTCCCATTTTCTAGCACTGTGGATTTAGAAGTTTATTAATTGAGTTCTCTGAATTTCAGTTTCTCTTTGCTAAAAAAAAACAAAGGGGAAAATAATTCATCTCACTTTGAGTTTGTACAAATTAGAGTGTCGTGTGAAGATGATAAACACAGTGCCCATAAGCATCATTAATATTGAGTCTATTTTGTTTCTTTTTTCATCGGCTTGCAAGGAGCTTATGCAAAGCGAGAGTCCTCACATAACTTCAAATAAGAAATTGCTTTGTGAACTCTAATTGTTTTTTCCTTTAAATATAAGCAAACTTCTTGTTTATATCTGTTCTGATATTTTAATTTCAATTATTATCATGGATTCAGTAAATCTACCCTCTTGAGCACTCTCTTGCATTTCCAGATGGCTCTCTCCCAACGGTAAAACAGTGATTCCTAACAGGATGATCCATCGTCACCTCAGAAGAACACATTAATTGTTCTTATCTCTCCCTTGACAATTCAAGAATTGGATACATTTCCAAGGGACTGTCAGGAGAAAATCAACTCACATGAAGTCTCAAATTTTAACCAATAGTTACCATCTCTATTCACCCATGCATACACATGTCCTCATAAATTTTAGTGCACAGTTACCATGGGTAGCAAAACTTACCAGATTGTTTAAAACACACCACGTTAGCTTCATCTTCAGAGTAGTCTTGTTTGGTAAATCAGTTTTCTTAGACGTACTGCCACTTTCTCCCCATTTTCAAGTGCTGAGTCATGTTTTGCTAATAATTTGCATCCTTTCAGTTACAGAGCATGGCCAAAAATGTTCAAAGAATCTGTTCATTTTCTCTCCACTATCTTTCAGATCAGTTTGTTCTTTGTGCCCGTAGCTCTGTATTCCAAAATTTATTTCTCTAATAAATAATTGGCTATTCTGTTTCTAAGACTTCTCACAGTGTCTGTTTTAATATCTGGTCACTTCTCACTCACCTGCTCTCTTCCTCTTCTCCTTTTCTTGCTTGCCTCCTCACCTGCCCTCTCTTGTACCCTCCAGCCATACTACACTTGGTATAAAATAGATCATTTTCATCTTGAGATCAGCATGCTATATTGATTCTCCAACAGATAGCGTCCAAAGGTTAGCTTGACATTATTCAGGTAGCTTTCCTCTCCTCTCCACCACTGTTCTCCCTCCACTCCAGGCCAACGGGTGTTTTCTCTAGACTACTCTCATCTCCATGCTGTTCCCACATACCCTCCTTGTCTTAGCTGTGTATTGGGACAGTAACAAATTACCGGGAACTCAGCAACATAAAACGAAAAGACATTTATTATCCTATGTGTGTCATGGGTCAGGCGTCTGGGCACGGTTAGCTGATCCTCTCCTTAGATCTCCCAGGCTGCTCTCAGACGTTAGCAGGGCTGCCACCCTTATCTGAGAGTCTGCATCCTTTTCTAATCTTGTGGTTACTGGCAGGTTGAATTTCCTTGCAGCTCTATGACCCTTTTCTTTTAGCTGTTGATAGGAGGCTGCTCTGAGCTTCTAGGAGACACTCCCAGAAGTTTACAAGACAGCTATTTGCTTTCTTCCTCAGTACCGGTGGGAGTAGATCTCTCTCTGACTTCTGCCCTAAGCAAAAGAAAAATCTATTGGTAAAAGTGTCACTGGATTGGGTCAGGCCAACTCTGATAATTTTCAGTAGTTAAAGGTCATTTGAAGGATTTCAATTACATCTGCAAAATCCCTTCATAGAGGTACCTTGATTAGTATTAGATTGGTCAAACGGGAAGGGAATCTGCAAGGGCATCTTTAGAATTCTGCCTGCCGCGCTCCCCATGGTGCATCCAGCTTCTACACAACCTTCAAGGCTCCTCCCCAACCCCGTCAACCCCTTGTTGCTTTCTCTAAATTCTCTATTTCCATGATAAATTTCTAGGCTGTATGTAGTTAACTGTTGTTTTTTATGTTTATCAGTATCCATAAATGTGCTTTTATTTGTTTGTGAGTGTGTGACTCAGCCAACTACCAGTGCACAGATGCAAACACATATACATATTAATGCTCCCAATTTTGATCTTAATATGCTTGAAGGTACAGGACATTAAAAATTATCTTTGACATAAAACAAATCGCTTCACTATTTTACACCACACTCCCAGGCAAGAACTCACCATGTTTAGAATAGTGCTATGTTTACAGGGTTCTCAGCTAACCTTTTCTTGGGATGACAGAGGATCTGTGAAGCAGTACTACTTAGGCTGAAAGCTTACTCTAATTTTCCCCCACTTACAAACAGCAAATCTTGGAGCCACCATTGTAGGATACTAATGAAGTTAGACTGTGAATAAATTGGGTTGGAGACAATTAGGCAGCACTTTCTAGTGGCTTTTCTCCAAATATTGCCATAAGATTTTAGTCCAAATTATCAAGTTTTTTACTTGGTAAGTATGCATTCAGAAGAGGTCCACTTAAGAAATTATCTTCTGAAGAGGTCGAGAGGCCCTATGCTCATTTTCACTTGTTCTTGAACTAAGACTTGAGGGCTAAGGCACTTACAAATTATTTCCTCACTTTGGAAGGGAGAGGGAAGGTTAGGATGAATAATCTTTATTAATATAATTTTTTCTATATTTTAGATTGTCAGAATCCATATGATCTATACTATGCCCATACTGATGGAACATTGAGACACAAATCTCCTTTCAGAGTGAAGGCAAACATTTTCTACCACTCATCAGGTTGCATGATAGCAAAAACTAAGCTTTAACGTTAGATGGGGAATAAATGTTTTAAACGTGTATTGTTAATTGTACGCGCAGATCAGGCTCCCCCAAATTTTAAATGTTAAGATTTCTCTTTTTGGGGAAGTTTAAGCTCCCTCAGTGCAGCTCTGGTAATGATGGAATAATTCCTGGCATCGCTGTGATTAAACTGGGTATATTAATGTAAGCGGTGATGAATTAGATGCGCAGCAGAATTCTTGATGGGTGTGAACTAATGAATAATCTTAATTAGAGGTAAAATCTGCCCATTATTTTTGTGATATAAATAAACGTTCATATTATGAATTACCAGGGAAAAGTCAACGTGTGGTGCAGTGACGCATTAGTCAAAGACTCAGCATTAGTGAACTAAGTGTAGTTATTTTGGAAAAGAAGAAAAAGACAAAAGAGCGACCTGACAGCAGCTGATTACCTCAATTTACCTAAATATGAATGTCTCATACATGTATTAGTTGGTGATGTCTTATTATAGAGTTCATGGCCTAGGTTTATATTACAGTTTTGCTATAGCTATAATTCTTTTATAAATTGATATATAGTTTTATAAATTGATATATAATATCTATAATATTAGATAACTGCCCATTCTAACCCAATCACACAACAAAAGTAAATCTGAAAAAATACATTGAATATCTCCTCTTCTTCCTCCTCCTATGGTGAATGTTGCATGTTAGCCAATTATTGGGAAATTAATTCATCATTTCTTGGGGTGAAACACCTATTTGTTCAAGTAAGTAAAGGTACAAAGTAGGAGGATCAGTAGTAATAATTTGTGATACTGGAAATGATAACTTCATTGTTTATCTGTATTTGGTTTCACTTTAATCATTTGGCATTAAGTATCAGCCTTGCAACTGACTTGGTAGGGCATCTTGAGGACATTAATAAGAGAATGGTGACCTTGTGCAGTGTCCTGTCCTTTGAACTGAGCATGCATGGCAAGAGTACACTCACTAGATCTTAATATTTACACAACTTGGTGATATATTGCATAGAACAATTAAAAATGTTAAAAGTTTTCCCTCTAAAGAATTACATGCATTAGCTCATGTAATATTTCTAACAGCTCCAACAAAGTTTAACAAAGAAGAAACTAAAGCTCAATTGAGGACCTAAATCTTCAAATATTAAGTATATGTAGGTTGTAAAAGACACTTTGATTCCAAAGAGTTTGTGCTTCTCAGCACATCACAAAAGCATCTTCATAAATAACCCAATGATAAGCCAGAGAAATGCTCTGTTTCCCCTTTGATGCTCTTGGTAAACCAAAATAGAAAAGAGAATAATAGATTTTAATCCAAGGACTGTTTTTATTTGATGCCTGAATGAATTTTAAAACTCCGAAACACTCTTTGAGGTCACCCCCAAAGGCATTTGTAATCATGTTCATTGGGAGAAACAATTCCTGCCAAGAATTCACAGTGTATACACTTTAACTTAACTTTACATACCATGGAAGGCCCAACTTCCAATAATTAACTTTAATTGGCCTTCCTACTAATAAAAATAGTCTGTTCTTATACTTTTAATGTATTCTGGAAAAGAAATCAAATGCACTTGAGAGGAACAAAAGAGTCTGGCTGTGCAATTATGAAAGAAAATTAGTGAAGCCATTTTCAGTGTGAGCTTTACTGTTGATGGTACCCCTGAGATAGTGGGGGGCCTGCCATGCTCTCTTGGACTCATGGTGGTAGCTTTAGGTCATTGGTATGTGCTTCAAATTTGTCTAGAGTGAGAGATTTTGCATAATATTTAACAAGTCTCAGTTCTCAACATGGGCACAGTCAGATGGACGCTCCAGAGATGGAAATTTTAGTTATAATCAGATGCTAAATTATTTTTGTGTGGGTTGCCTCATTATTTTGAAAATTTTTCTTAATATATTCTGGAAGAATGATCCTCAGAAAGTAAATATTTCTAATTTCCACTCAGTTTAGCATCCAACAAATTTTCTTTATTTTCATTAGTTTTGTTTAAAAAGAGGCACAAGTGAATACATATATGGAATCATTTGTAATTAAAAACTTTACTCATATAATATTCCGTAGTTAATTTTTAAAACTCAGGTTAAATGCTCTAACAGAATAAAAAGACACATATGAATAGAATATAAATAATAAGTATAATATCAATAAGCTTAAGACAGTAAAATAGAGTAGAACATGTGTTTGAAATTAGACAAAAATATTTAAATTTACTGTGTAAACCTGTAAAAATGCATTAATTTTGCTTTTTTTCAAGATTTTATTTATTCTTAGAGAGAATGGGAGGGAGGAAGGAAAATGTCGATGCAGAAATACCGATCGATTGCCTCTTGTATGTACTCTGACTGGGGACCAAACCCACAACCCAAGCATGTGCCTTGACCAGGAATTGAACAAGTGACCTTTCATCTCCTGGAACGACTCCCAACCAACTGAGCAACACTGGTCAGAGCTTCGCTTTGCTTGATCTCGATTTCTTTGTTCGTAAAAATAGAATTAATATCTATGTCACTTTGTTGTTTTAAAGAATAAAAGAAAGAAAGAAAATCTATGCATATCATATTTAATACAGTAGATATAGTTCTTATTAGGTACTTAAGAAATGGTCACCTACATTTGGTAGACCATCTAATCTCTTAGCTACATATTTAGTAGCCAACTGATTAGATTACTTTAATTTTTTACATCCAACTTTCTAAGTGATAGATTCATATATTTATTCCAAAAATACTCTATACATTTCACGTGTTATGTACGTCAATCTTCATAATCACTACAGAAATGAAAGCACAGAGAGATTATGTCATTTTCCAAGGATCACACAGCTAAGATATAATGTGGCTGGGCTACTTTATCTCATGCTGGATCTTGGTCCCTGAAGGACATCTTGCTACATTTCCAATCTAATCTCCATTCCCTCTTTCGCTGGATTTTTTTATTCTCTAGCTATTAAACCATTTACTATTCCTCAAACATACCATATAATTTTCATCACTTTTACTCACATCCTGAAATGTTCTCTCCACTTTTGTTTGCTAATTACATCCCCCCATTTTCTCTCAATCTTGTATACATTCGCCTCTCCCTTGAATTCTTTCAGTAAACTACCAGGCAAACTGATTACCTCTTTTGTGTTTCCATAGCCCCTTGTATGTTTCTTGAAATATTAACCAATAATAAACATACCTAACCACTTTTTTACAACTATGTGTCTGATTTAAACATTTACATACTCAATGAAAGCTCACAAAGTCCTTATGAGTTAGGTACTGTTATTATCCCACTTTTGCAAACACACAGTGAGGTAAACTTGTCTAAGTCTACTCAACTCAGCCTTCTTATATTTTATTCTCATGTTATATCTTTTTTCACCCATTTACTTTCACTCTCTGCATGTTTAATATTTAAAGTTTGTCACTTGTAGACCACAGATAGTTGAGCTTTGCTTATTGGTCCATTCTGGACATCTATGCTTTTTAATTGGAATTGTTATTAAAAAAATAAACAGATGTTATTGCTGTGACAGTTGTTTGTGGAACAAACTGCCACATGAGCAGGGAAACTAGAAAGGCAGGGGAGGTGTCACATGGGACAGGATATTGACTTTACCCTTGAAGAGCCAATGAAGAAGTTTGTGTGTGAAAATTGGAAGTAGCATCACTGATAAGGGAAATGTCATGTGCAAAGAGAGAAAATCCAAGCAGTCATGAAGGCATAGTGCAAAAGAGATATTTTGCTGAAGTACCTTTTTAATGCATTTTTCTACAGGAGTAGTTTACCCCTGCTACTAAGAGGCTGAACGTTTTTGTCATAGTTATGCCAGATTAACCCCAGGTATGATGATAATAGATAGATAGATAGATAGATGATAGATAGATAGATAGATAGATAGATAGACAGACAGACAATGGATAGACAGATAGATGACAGATATCCTGGCAAAGGCATCATTAATCGGGTCAACTTTGTGCACATCCATTCGGTTAGATTCACCAAATCTCTCTTGTGAGGATTAGAACTTGGATAAATGAACATCAGTATTGGAAAATTGTGACAAAACAAAAAAAAAGCATTTGATGAGGAAAAAAAGGAAAAACTACAGATGTATGTAGTTGTTTTATCTTTATTTACAGAGAACAATGTATTCCTTTCAACGTTATCTCCATTTTGTAGCATGGCACTATTTACTCCAGTCATTAGATTTACTATGTTAACTTCAGAGATGTTTTGAAGATCCTTATGGTACATTTTTGGTCCCCCTAGGAGGATAATAAAAATTATGGTTTATAGAATCATGGCAAAGATAGTGTAAGTGAACAAAAAAATCAATCAATCGCCCTGGCTGGTGTAGCTCAGTGGATTGAGCGCAGGTTGTGAACCAGGCATCGCAGGTTTGATTCCCAGTCAGGGCACATGCCTAGGTTGCAGGCCATGTCCCCTAGCAACTGCACATTGATGTCTCTCCCTCTCTCTCTCTCCCTCCCTTCCCTCTCTAAAAATAAATAAATAAAATCTTTAAAAAAAATCAATCAATCAATCAACTCAGTTCTTTCCATTTTCTATGCACTATTGTGGGGTTTTATAATGAATAGAGAGATAGACAAATGTAGGTTTACAGCTATAATACAGGTAAATAATATAATATTTAATAAATAATAATAACAAATGAAGTCTGTGTTTTACAAACTATAAACCTATGTTTGCCCATCCCTGTATTTAATCATACTTCATCGATGTGGGGAAATAGCAGAGTGATAGGAACTGAGAGGGAAATAGATATTAATGTATTGAATGTAATTGTTTTTATGTGTTCTACAAAGTCTCATGTACAGTTATGAAATTCAATAAACAATGTCAATACTAGCTGAAAATATTCGGTAGCAATTGTTCCATTTGATGCCGGGATTGACAGTGTTTTCATGTTAGAGGGAAATAATACAATTCCAAAACAGCTTAACAGGAATGGGAAACATTACAAGTCAAAGTTGTGAAAAAAAAAAGGCCATTTTCCTTATATTACAAAAATAAGTTAAAAAAGTTGAATTATGGCAAAGAATTGAATGCATCATAACATATCTTAGTGGCTGAAAGCTGATTCAAAATAAATGGAGATAATTAACAGATTGGAGATCTGCTTGCAACAGGTAATTGGATTATCAATGCACAATTAGTTTCCATGGACCTTTTTACTATCTGCACATCTGCAATATTTCTTTCTTGTCATTTCGTTCTCTGAAAGAATGTCCTCAAAACTCAGTTAATTCCCCATATGATCTGTGTAATTAAGTTACTTTGAAAAGATGGGTATTGCGTCTTTATCCTTTTAAACAACATCCAAAGCCCTCATTTTAATTACAAATGACACTTTATTTCCGCTGCTTCTGTACTGTTCCTATGAGAAAAATAAGACTTTTTCAATCTCCAAGGAGCACAAACCCAAGTTTAATAGCTTTGATCTTTTAAGATATTGACAATATGGGTCTCTTTGTTAGTCATGGCAGTTCTACATTTAAAATTTCAAATATCTTTTCACCAGATTTCTAACTGAGAGTCAAGTTGCCCCCTTTCTAACCAGTATGAAGACTACTTCCTTGTGTTGTTGAGGAGAGAAGTTGGTGACTTTCGAGACTGCTGTAAAGATTTTGTACAATTCATCTAAAGCATTTAGCAAACTTGCCAATACAGGAAAAGAACTCAATGAAATCAAGGCAACCTATCTCTCAGGCCCAAAGTCACAGAAATGGAAAACAAGGGCAGGCCAATTTTTGTGGCCTTTTGTGAGAGGGTCAATGTGTGTGAGGGAAAGAAGCACCATTTACAATTCTAAGCCTTAGTTTCCTTACCCAAGTATTCTGTGCATAGCGTGTGCTTGGTCTCCCATCCTGTTCCACCTCTTATTAGCTGTGTAGTATTGAATAAATTACTAAACACTGTGACTCAGTGACTTCACTTATGAGTGGGAGATAATATTAATCCTAGTAGAACCAGATTTGCTGAAATAATGAAAGGAGTGGTGAGGCTTCAGTGTCTCCTGGCATGTGGCAATCGCTGTATTCCCACGTATTATCTCAGTCACCGAGGGTGCAGTGTGTGAACTCACAGTCAGATGAAGTTGTGAGAGACACCCAGAATTCAACCAGATGTTATCGAGATATTTGAAGTTGTGTCCCTACAAGATTGGTAAAATATAAAAGGAATGGAAACTTCTATCAAGTGCTATGGTCTCAGGAGCTAGATCTAAGACATTTAAATATAAGAGCAAAGAGGTAAAAATTTGATGCATGAAATAGAAGTCTGGATGGGTGTTGCTGATATCAGTGAGGGGAGTAATTAATTTGATGCTATTTTACTTGAAACTAGATATAAATGATATTGTATCCCAACAATAGCCCTAAAATGCATCATGACAAAGACAGCAGGTCATTATACCTCATCTCACAAAAATGATTTCCAAACATCTCTGAGATGCCACTTTTTTCCTAAGTGGGTGTGCATCTTTTAAATACAATGAAATGTACAAAAATAGATGTGTTGATGGACTTAAAACCATAATGTTAATGTTTCTTTTAAGAAATTTTCACATTTTATGTATTTGTATTATTTGAGAGAATTTAGTTTTTTAGTATAAAGTAAGTCTCATCAGTTTCAATTTAAAGTATGTAATGAATTAATTGATTCAGAAATGTGATTTTTAAAATAAATATTATACACAGTTTTAAAATGAGTTATTAGAACATTTTAAGATAATGACATCATATTTATTAATATACTTTTTGATTCATGAAAATTGCTTTTAAGTACATTTTTAGAATGTTTGATAGCTAAAAAGTTGAAATATCAAATAAGAAATTGAAAGTTAAATTTATAAAAATGACTTGGGTCATTTGAAATACAGGGTCTGGTATAGATAATCCCCCTTTCTTATTTCAAAGTCTTTTATTACAAGATTATAAGCATGTAATTCTGTAATATAATAATATCATACTCAAGCACACCATATGACATTTTAGGTAAAATGTTCAAATTAAAACTATAAATTATTACACCTATATTATTACCCTACCAAACATATTCAAGCAGGCATTACTTCTGCCAGGCCCTGTATTTAAGGGCCATTAATTAACCAATAAAAGTCATCCCAAAAGTAACTGTTGAAATTTTCTTTTTTAGTAAAACATAGTTTAATAACTATATTAAGTACCATATTTTAAAATTTGTATAAAATGAACTTTAATATGTAAAACTAAAGAATCTATTAGATGATCTCTTCTTAGGGGATAAATCTTCAAGGAAATGTGTGTGTATCATATTTAACAATGTCATAATATTCAAACTACTTGGATAATTTCTTATCATCAACATCCTTCTATTTTTTCTTTTATAGTGCGAATTTTCTTTTTACGAATTCAAACCACATTTGAAGATCCACTAGGACCCAGGGAATTATGAATTGAATGATTGAAAAGGCTTAGTTGGTTATCATTTTTTGAGAAGGGATAATATACATATTTGGAGTTCCCTCTAGAGTCTCAGAAGACAAGTGTTACAGTTGGAGGTCGAGGACCCTTAGTGACTGGAGCCTTCTTGCTTGGGAAGGATCCCCAGAGAAAGGAGGTGATTAAAAATAAAGCTATACAGCACTTTGGGGAAAAGACTGTTATCTAAGAATGAGAAAATTTGGAACCTCCTAAACTTTCTACAATTTCTCTTTATGTTTTTCAAGACAAAGTCATGCCTTTAAAAATCTTCTCCAGTTTAAATGAAGTGTCTTTGTATCTGGGATTTTAACAGTTTCTGGCCTTACCGATTGCATTAGTGGAACCAAAGATGGGATTTCTGTGCACACGAGGAGAGGTGTTTCTGAGGGTTCAGTGATCCCAAGGGGAGTGGGATAGGAAGAAGGGGAAAAGGCAGGAAAAAACATTTACTGAAAATATATCAGGTGTTTTAATTTCATCATTGTGTGGTCCCCCAGTAACTTAATTACCCTGATGGAATTATCCCTGTTTTAACAATTAAAAATAAAACAACCAAAAAAACTTGAGATTTTGACTAAGGTCACTCAGTAGTTAGTAAGCTGCCTGTCAAACCCAGGTCTGCTACCAAAATCTTCATTCTTTCTAAAAACATCAAAGAGAAATGAAACCTAGTGATAAAGTCAGAATGATTTCCCACCAAATGATTTTTATTTCAGATTTCTCTGATGCTCTTTTTTAACTTTATAAGAAAATATCTTTATTTGACCTTTATAATTGAATTTATCATAAGAAATCCATTTGCTTATGCCTGAAAGATATATTATATTCTCTGTATATTAGGTTTAATGTCTCATTCATTTACAGAAATCATTTTTATTCTTAATTTATTTTTGTATAAGCTATTTTCCATTTCATTTTTACCATGTGATATTAAATAGTACCAGAACTTTTCTTAATGATTTTAGAAAATATCTGGAATCAATGCTCTTGGTCAAATGTATGTGTTCTCACTGGAGGAGTAATGTTAATGTCAAGTGTATGTGTTTTTCCCCTTAGGATCTGTTTTAATGACCCTGTCTTTAGGTAATCCATGACTTTGAACACAAACTAAAGTGAATTGCTTTGCCTCACACCATTGTAACAATCCATTCAGCCAGGCCAGTAGGAGAATCCAATTAATGATGTTTGCATTGATTGGGTGTGGATCTAAATTACTGTAATGGAAATGTCTCTGTGGTTTCAAATATTTTTTTTTCTACTGGCATTTAAAAGTAGCATAACTGTTTTCTTAATGTATTACTAACTGGTTTTGGGAGGAGAGGTTATTATAGCTACTTGTTCCATTTCTTACTTGGTACCAGATATTTTGCTAAATATATTACAAGCATTTTCTTGATATGATCTGGGGGTATTCATTTTAATTAGTTTTGAGTTGGTTATTTGTGTTTTCTTCCAAGCAAAAGTTTTATCCTATGTTTAATCCTAATGGTAGTACCAGAATGTAAAGCAGAGGTTTTTGATGATGGTTTGCTTAAAATAGCTATTTCATTCCTACCTTTACTTCTGTAGGATTCCTGGTAGTAAGAGGAGATTAAGTAATAAGAGGAGGTTAAGTTATAAGAGGAGGAGTAGGGGTTTCACTGACAGAAAGAGCCGTGGGTAGCACTTGAGCCTCTGAGGTAGTTTTGGAGTTAGAAAATTGTTAATCGATTTGCCATTCTGTTGAGATGACTTTCTGGAAACCCTTAGCTCCTGTGGGTGCAGCAAGAGTTCTGAGGGTGTGTTCCTGCCCGACTTCTAGCTGCAACTGTTAAAAATCTTGATAGGAGATAACTGTTGATTTATCACAAAGTTGATCAGGACCCCTTTATGACAACCTGACAATCTCTACCAGCTTTTCTTCCCCCTTTAGCCCTGGCTTTGGATATGATGAGGGCACACACAGCCATGTGAATGGTAGATGCACTACTTTCTGCAAGGAGACACTCTGTCCATTATTTCTCAGTCTTCTAGCATTTATTCTTTCACTAAACAATTCCTTTCGTGACTATTCTGTGTCATGCATATTGACATGATGAGAAACAGTTCACATCTTACAACAAATTACTTTTCCACGTGTCCCATTAGACCAGAAGTTAACTTTCAAACATTTTTACTTCTAAGGCTGTGCCATAGAGGCGATGTTTTGTTGGTGCAATTTCTATAATCAGTTTCTGTTTTGAAAGATGCAAATTAGAGAAAGCTTAAGAAGTGACCCCAGAATTTTTGGTTGAGTAGAAGCTTTAGGGAATATAAAACAGTCCAGCTGCTCTGAATGTCAGTGGATTGCATCAATGTCAGTTTCCTGGTGGTGATGCTGTCCTGCAGTTATGAAAGATGCTCCTGTTAGGGAGACTGCATGAAGGATGTACAGGAGTTCTGTGTTATTTCTAATGGCTGCATGTGAATCCACATTATCTCAAAATAAAAAAAGTTATTTAAAAAAAGAAAAAAAAAGCAGTACTATAAAGTTTATGTATGTTGAAGAAGTACAAAAAGAATCAGTCCTGGCTGGTGTAGTTCAGTGGATTGAGCACAGGCTGTGAAACAAAGGGTCACCAGTTCGATTCCCAGTCAGGTCACATGCTTGGACTGCAAGCCAGGTCCCCAGTGGGGACCATGTGAGAGGAAACTTCACATTGATGTTTCTCTCCTTCTCTTTCTCTCTCCCTTCCCCTCTCTCTAAAAATAAATAAATAAAATCTTTTTTAAAAAAGTACAAAAAAAATCAAAAGTTCAGTTCATAATGTGTAGAGAAAGAGGATGGTAGGGCAGAGAATTTAGACATATTTATAAAGTTTTATTTATTTAAAAGAAAAAAGATATGAGATAAATGTATCAAAGTATTAACACAATATGACTAGTACATTAAAAAGAAGAAATGTAATGATACTATTCTTCTTGCACAGAAGTTATCTTGCTGATTTAATTGTTCTCCTCTAGCTGATAGGGGTACTAAATGTTAGAGATGAAAATAGACTTTAATTATAGCAAATATGTTGGCTTTTAATAAATTCCAATATTTAATAAATAATTTATTTAATAAATAATTTAAATAAATGCCAATATTTAATCTTTCAGTGAGAAAAAGATGATGTAAATTATGTTGTTTCAAAAATATTAGTTTCTCTGCTTTTTAAATATAACAAAGACTGATATGTTAAGGCCTTAAAGATGTCTTCAGTTGCAAAAGTCTTAAACAGTTTCTAGTTAGGACTGTTAAGCCAGTTCAAACTGAGTGTTCTTATAGAATTAAAAGATGGAATTTTTTCCCCCTAGGGACACACAATTTGTGATATCTAAGTGACTAACTCTGAGCTAACTAGTCTTTCCTTTCACATAGGTAGTATTTATTCCTTAGTAAACATTTAGCAAAGCAACTGAGTAGTTATCCAATGAATTTTTTTGGTGGAGCTGCATGTTTGGCACCTTGTACCCAGCTATAGTTTGTAAACTTGTAGAACTGAACTTAAAAGTATGCTGTGACTGTATTTATATCCACCTTTATATACCTATGTGTTAGAAAATGAGTCATTTCAATTTATAAGCTGGCTGATTGATCCAATAAAAGAAATATTTTGATGGTAAGAACGGGTTGAACTATTTGTTCATATAGAAAAAGGTAAGAAATTTATAATCCTAGTCTTAATATGTTAAAGTAATAAAGACATAATGATTCTGTCAGGACCCAGGGCAGGCTGCCCAAAAATGTCTCACATATTGATTACTTTGGACTAAAGTTACTTGACAAGCCGCCTATGCTAGAAGGGCACCTTGACCCTCCCGTGTCTTCCTGAATACAGGAAATAAATTCCCCCTTGGAAGATGCCTTTTCTGTTCCGGGGGCACTAAGAGAAACAACCTTATCCCTAGAACTAAGAGGTCCAGGGCTGAGGGTCCTGTGTAAACAGAAGCTGTTGTCTCTGTATTCATATATTACCCAAGCCCAAACTTTGTTAGGATTCTTCATTAATGAATACCCAAGCTTTGCTTAGATTCTTTTCTAAGGAACACAAACTGTTTTCCTTGTTCTGTCAACTCTTCACAAATGTATTGCTTGTCTAAACAGTACAAAACACTGACTGGTAAATCTGAGCATCATTTATGATTCTCTCATGTGCATGTATTAAATTGTTTTTCTTTCCTGTTAATCAGGTTTTGGTGTCAATTTTATTATTAGTTCAGTCATAGAGTTTAAGAAAGAGGTTGATTTAGGAAAAAAAACAAAACTCATAGACACAGACAACAGTGTCACCAGAGGGCAAGAGGTGTGGCACGGGGAGGCAGGAGAGGGTACGGGGCAGGGGGGAATGGCGATGGAAGGAGACTTGACTTGGGGTGAACACATAATATGATACACAGATGATGTATTATAGATCGTACACCTGAAACCTATAGAATTATATTAAGAAATCTCACCCCAATAAATTTAATAAAAATAAAAAGGTGCAGGTTCCTCCACTCCCCAGTAGTGGAAACTGGGGTCATCACTATTCTCTTCTTCGTGGTAACATTCATTTTCTACAAAACTGTAGGAGGCCCTATTCACAAAAACTGCATTTATTATTTTTTCTCCCCTTTTAACCATGTGTTGATTTTTGTTCTCTGTTGCCTTGAGTTAGGCCTTGCACAAGTATCTGCCAAAATATTTAATAAGTTTTGAGGACACCAACAGCTTTCTTAATTTTCTGCATAGGGATAAGACATGAGCTTTAAGTTTGAAGAATGCCTTTGAGCTCTAAGTAATAATTCAGGATTTGATAGATACACAGATACTGTAAGAGAAATATAAACCAACTTGTAATTTTCTTTACTACCAAAATACTTTGTTTGTGCAGGAATAAAGGGGCAGAAACACTGTTATAAATATTGGAAACATTTATGAAAAAGAAAAGTACTAAGAAGAAAATTTTCTTTCATCTTTTGCTAGAGAGAAAATATTTTCTTTCTACCTTTCTAGATTCTGACTGGTCTAATAATTGAATTAACACTAGATAGGTTAAAAGGAGAAAAAAATTTAATTATGTATATACAGGGGTCCCATAAACATAAGAGATCCATAGGCGTTCAGGTAATTTTGGCTTTTATGTCATCTTGAACTAAATAAGGAGAAGCGGGTAAGAGTCTGGGAATTCAAAGGGGAGGACTCATTTTCAGGAAGATGGGAAGAGCAAATGTTTAGCAAACTCATATTCGCTATGCCGTGTAGAAACAATGGGATGCAGAGAGGAGTTTCACCTCCCGGCTCTGCTGAGCTCTTCCAATGCTTACCGCACCTGGCCCATATTCTTTGTAGTTCTGCCAGTGATGGTTCTTTTCCTAGACAAGGCCCATGAAAGCATTTTAGGCAGTGAAGGGGGAGGTTAAAAGAAAGTTCTTTCTGAACCTTTAGGGTCAGCTCAATACAGTATACATGCCAAAGGGGCACATTCTGGGAAGACTTGGTTTAATTTAACCCCTTCACTGTCAAAGCACCCAAAGAGAGGATCACTTTCATCAGAAGTTCATGAGAGAAGAATAACCAACGCAACATCTAACAAACAGAGGAAGAAAGTGATGATAAGAAAAAATGTGTGTTATTACTCAATTCAAAGAGAAATTTGAAAGCATTAATAAGAAAGTCTCCCTGGAAAGCTAACCCTTATTAATAATAACAGGTTGACAGAATGATTTAGTGTTTTTGTTTGATTTCATTTGAAAATATAAAAAGGATAATAGCTCATCGTAGTTTATGTTTTTGTAATTCTTTTGTGTTTCTGTGTTTTCTTGCACTTCTCTTTGATATGCAAGAACAGAGACTATTAGAATATGTGCACTCTTACTGAGTCATATGGGTAGATTACTGATGCATTTGAGTGCCTTTCATCTCGAAAACATATCTTTTAGATATCCAGCCTATAGGAGGATATGTCTTATTACTTGTCTTCCATACAACTGGACAAAATCATTTGTTCCTATGCATTCTCTTGATAGCGACCAAGAATGTTTATATCACATTTGTTAAAGAATAATTGTCAGAAAAAGGTAAAATCATGAATCTCATACAGAGATCAAACAAATGTGATTAAGATTGAATTTACATCCTTATCAAAGGGAGCTGATAAGATATTATGACTAGTTAAAAAAAAAAAGAATGCCAAGAACAGACACATTTAAAAATCAGGGGCAAAGAAGGGGCGGGGTTGTCAAGGAACATGAGTAAAGGACCCACTGACACAGATAACAGACTGAGGAAGGTGGGGTGGGTAGGTTGGGGGAGAGTAATGGGGAAAATGGGGACAACTGTAATTGAACAACAACAAAAAAGGAACTTTAAATTGCATGTGCAAATGAGGGCAAACTTGCTTTTAACGCAGTGCAAGAGAGAAGTCAATTTAAAATTTACCAGACAAAATTCATCCTCTTGGCTTGAAACAAGAATTATTACGTATTGCCATGGATTTTTTTATAACTTAAAGAGTTAGCTATAACTTGTAAATAGCTCAGAGGCAATGAAAGACTAGAATCAGATAACAATGAAATGTCGGTATGTGGTTAAAATACATAGTTCCTACTGGAGATATCCAGTAATTTTTATACTTATTCCAAATTGTTTTACACACTGTAAAGTTATGCTTGCTAGGCTGGCTGGCTACCCCTCTGATGATTTTTCTGCATATTTGTACGTCTTTCTTCTAGTCAGGCATTGAGCTTCTCTGGGACAAAAACTGTGCTTTGAATTATTTTTGTCTCTTCGCTATTCGAAATATAAAAATAAATACAAAACAGTTGCTTCTTGAATAGCTACTGGAATGAAATGATAACGCAGGGTATTATTGGTAAACCACAATGAAAATTTAACATTCCTGGCGTGTTGTTCAATAACACACACACACATGCGCGCGCGCACACACACACACGCACGCACAGGTTCTTGGAGGCCTCGGGAAGGATAATGCTTGTATTGTTGGGTGTAGCTGTCGGGTTCCCAGCAACACTCTCAGCATTGCTTCGTGTCCTTACTTTACACTCTTACAGATTTTTATTAGTGACAGTTCTTTTAACCTCATCTTAGCCTAAGCACTAAAACTAACAAACAAATATATTAAAACCAACAACAGCAAAAGCATGTGTAGGACTTTAAGCCAGACTAATCTATATTCAAATCAAACTCTATTATTCTACCCCTTTGGGACTGTGTAACCAATAGAGAGAGATAATTAACTTTTCTGAGACTTAGTTTCCTCATTATTTAAATTGAGATAATCATACTGTAACCCAGGATTGTTATGAAGATTAACAACCAATAAAAAACTTAGCCTAGTGAGGAATGCATAAATATTATTTTCTCTTTCTTCTCTTTTTGTATTTTAATTTAAAGCAAATAAAAATAAATCAAAATGAAGTCTCAAACTCTGCTGGACAAAATTTGAGATTAGAAATTAATCTAAATGCTTATAAAATAGATTTTTAAAAAATGCTTGAATTGTTTTAGTTTATTAGATTATTTTGGTTTATAAGGATACTAACTTGAAGACTAAAAATATATTTTAGAGTTAAGACAACTTTTAAAAATCATTATCTTGTCCCATAATAGTTAGAAAAACCCTGCTTTAATGAAGAGCTTTATGTCTTTTCACCTGTTAGAAGAAAAACTGTCAGAATGCATGCAGAATGCAAATGTTTAGTCTCCTAACACACTCTGTATGTGTGTCCATCTGTCTGTATGTCTTCGTTTTAATAAAGGGGATTTTAGTCATCCAATTTAGAAAACAGATTAGCTATTGTATTTATGTTATAGAATAGAAATTTTTCTTCAAACAAAACCTTCAATTCATATAGAGTTGGTCTAATACTCTCATATTCATTTTATACATGAAAATAAAAAAATAAAACCAAGGTCTTGAAAGGCCTAACTATGTGCAAGGAGCAGTATATGAGCTTTCCTTTGCCACAAATATATGTGCTACCTCTTGAATTTTATATGCTCTATCTTCATTTACAGTTCAGAGTGGGCCTTTTACCTACCAAAACAAAAAGATAGCATGGGAGCTGTATATTTTAATATAATTCTAAATCATACTATTCTCTCTGAACCATAGAGAAAGAGAAACAAATTTTGCCCTCTTTGTTTGCTGGTAGCGTTATGGCAACTACACAATTACTTTTTTCCTTGAAAACAAAACAAAATAAAGCATTTAGAGCAACTTAAATTAATGCACCATTTATCTGTCATTACTTGTCAGAAGTTTCGTCGCCTTATTGTCTCCAACATTGTCTACTATTTAAACAAACAAACCAAAAGATATTTAAAAAATCCCACATAACATGTCCTCTGAAAAGTGTATAAATAATGATAAATTAAATGCTAAAATCCCAACTGACATAGTTAGAGATTCCTGGGCTTCTGTGGATATTTTAAGTCACATGTGGGACACATGATTCTACAGTAGAGGGTTTTTCAGAGACTTAAATATTCCCTGTAAGATCCAACACAGGAAAAAATATCTTCCCATCTTACTGCAGGCAATTCTAGTCCTTCAGGGTTTGGAGCCCAGAATTCAACAGACTGTATCATGAGTAATCCAACATTTAGGAACCTCTCTTATGGAAGCTGAGGTTACAAGGTGGAGGCCACGTACTGGAGAGAGCTGATGATGCTCACGTGGCCAGCCTTCTAGATGATTTTGATTTATGGGCTGCGCAGATGTAAACCAAATTCTACTTCCTACTCATTAGTGATAATTAACAATTAATGGAGCAGGAAAGAAGTCAATCTTAGAAGATTTCTTTTTTTAGTTTCATAAGATAAAGATATTTTATTTATTAATTTTTTATTGTTGTTCAAGTACAGTTGTCTCCATTTCCCTGCCACCACTTTCCCCTGCCCAACCCACCCTCCACCTCCCACCCTCAATCCTTCACCCCTTTGGCTTTGTCCAGGGGTACTTCATACATATTCTTGATGACCCTTCCCCTTCTTTCCCCAGTTATCCCCCTCCTCGCTCCCTCTGTTTACTGTCAGTTTATTCTCTATTTCAATGTCTGTGGTTATGTTTTGCTCATTTGTTTGTTTTGTTAATTCAGTTCCACTATAGCTGAGATCATATGATATTTGTTTATCACCACCTGGCTTATTTCTCTTAGCATAATGCTGTTCTGTTCCATCCACACTGTTACAAAGGGTAGGAGCTCCTTCTTTTTTTCTGTTGCATAGAATTCCATTGTGTAAATGTACCACACTTTTTTGATCCACTCATTTACTGATGGGCACTTAGGCTGTTTCCAGCACTTGACTGTTATAAATTTTGGTGCTATGAACATTGGGATACATAGGTTCTTTTGAATTGGTGTTTCAGGATTCTTGGGGTATAATCCCAGCAGTGGAATTGTCGGATCAAAAAGCAGTTCCATATTTAGTTCTCTGAGGAAATTTCATATCATTTTCCACATAGACTGGCCCAGTCTGCATTCCACCAACAAATGTAGTAGGGTTCCCTTTCTCCACAACCCTGCCAGCACTTGTTGTTTGTTGATTTGGTTATGATAGCCATTCTGATCAGTGCGAAGTGGTATCTCATTATGGTTTTAATTTGCATCTCTCTGATGGTTAGTGATGCTAAGCATTCTTTTTATATATCTCTGGGCCTTCTGTATGTCCTCCTTTGGAGAAGTGTCTGTTCAGGTCCTTTGCTCATTTTTTAATTGGATTGTTTGTCTTCCCGGAGTGGAGTCATATGAGTTCTTTATATATTTTGGAGGTCAAACCCTGTCCAAGGTATCATTGGCAAATATATTTCCCCATTCAGTTGGTTCCCTTTTCATTTTATTGCTGTTTTCACTAGCCATGCAGAAGCTTTTGATTTTGATGGAGTCCCATTGGTTTATTTTTTCCTTTATGTCCCTTTCTTTAGCAGACCTATTCGGTGAAATATCTGAGATTTTCTTGCCTATGTTCTCCTCTTTCTTTTCTAAAAGATCTGATTATAGTTCATGTTTTCCCTTTAGAAAATTTACCCACACTAAAATTATGTTTAATACAGAAATTGAAAAATCTAGATTTCTGAATTACTTATATTTCATAGTAATAAACTTCAAAATATGAAGACTAATGTCATGGAAAGTGTAATTTGGAATGCAGAAGACTTTGCATTACCCTCCTTTTTAAAGGATGAAATGCAATCTGGATGCATAGTGATTGAGAACAGAAAGTCATGGTAAAAGATGAACAGAGATTGGAACTGTGAGTGTAGCTGTAGGACTCAGTGTGTCCAAAACGGAGTCCCTCATCCTGCCCCTACTTTGCCCCTTCCCCAATATTTTCTATGCTAAGGAAAGATTATTGCCCCCAGTTTTTCAGACCACATATTTTGAAGCTTTTCTTAATATTTTCCTCACTATACATTGCCTAACAACTACTTTGGTTATGGCTTCTACCATCTAAATATTGTTACAAACTGTTCACTTCCCTTTTTGGCCCTACTCATCATTTTGTTCTAAACTAAGCATCACACATGTGTCTTGCAGACAAATTGTAGTTGACCTTGCTTCCTTAAGACTTTGTTGTTGTTTTTTTAAAAAATTAATTCTCAATCAAGGAGCCAAATTGGTCTTCAAAATCTGATTATATCACTTCAACCCACTCTACCCCAAACCACACCAAAAAAAAAAAAAAAATCACATACTCTCACACATATAAAACTTCTTAGAACAGATTCCTCTTAAAGAGAAATTCTCAAATATGTAGTGTGGATTACTGTTCTTTAAATAATCTGGCTTTTGTCTCTTCAGCCTCTGGAATCACTGTATCTAAGCTCATATATCCACCCTTTAACCAACTGGCTTTAAAAGAATAGAGTTTTTGTGCCAACATTCCCATGAAAAGTCCAGACACTCATTCTGATGGGATATATTCATTTAGTTTAGTGTGGTTTGTGTAGTTGAATATGTAGTTCCCTTTCTGAAACTATGTGTTTTTTTTTAACCAAAATTGTGAACATTCTGGGAAAAAATGGCTTGGATAGTAAAAAATAACCCACAAGTGTCCATTAGAATAGTATTTTTAGAATTTTAAGATGCATAAGGACCATCAAGATGTTGTTAAAATCAGAATCTGCCTGATCATCTGCATTTCTAACAAGTTTTCCAGTGATGGAGAGAGAGGAGGAAGGAGGAGGAGGGAGAGAAAAGAAAAAAGAGAAGGAGGAGGAGGAAGAAGAAGAGGAGAAGGAGAGGGAGAGAAAGAAGGAGAAGGAGAGGAAGGAGGAGGAGGAGAAGAAGAAGGAGGAGGAGTAGGAGGGGGAGGAGAAGAAGAAGGAGGAGGAGGAGGAGGAGAAGAAGAGGAGGAGG